>APFE030020449.1:0-35533 GCA_000404065.3 Pinus taeda | reverse complement strand
AAATAAGTTCAATTTTTTGTTATTTTCGGGTCCGCGGAATTTTTTTCCGCCGAACCGCTCCCGAAAATTTAAAATTCACTCCCGGAGCGTTTTTTAATGCCCGGGAGCGATCAGGGAGCGATCGCTCCCCTATCACTCCCGGGCATTAAAAAGCGCTCCGGGAGCGCAGGAGCGATCGCTCCCTGAAACGCTCCCTCACAGACCAGGGAGCGCAAATTTTTTTAAGGGAGCGCGCTCCCGAAAATCGCTCCCGTCCGGGAGCGATTTGGGGAGCACGCTCCCGAGCCGCTCCCGCCAGGAGCGCGCTCCGGGAGCGGGTTCGAAGGGGGGGGGGCCCGCTCCCCCGCATCACTGCGCTTGACTAATGAAATAATAATAATAAATCCTTTTTTTTTCCTTATTTTGATTTAAAATAGAAAATACATTGATACAAATACAATGATAATTATGAAGATCGAACCTAGTTACATTTTCCAACACATAGACCTGAGGATGAAGCCCTTGTTGCCGCTATTGAAGAGTGGAACATGGGGACCATGGCACTGGATGGGAGTGGCATATCAACAGGATCATCATCGTCATCTTAGATAAGAGCATCCTCCAATTACTCTAAATACAACACTCCATCCTCCGAATTGTCATCTAGTTTTTTGTCCCAAACCTTCAAGTTTTAATTTTTCTTTGCCTCCTCGGAGTAATGGGACAACAATCGCAGGTTGTGATGAACATAAACCAAACTCTCTAGCTGATTTACATTTAACCTATTTCTTTTGACACTATGGATGAAACTATAGGTGCTCCAACACCTCTCTATAGAAGAAGTGTTCACCACCTGCGAGAGCACCCATATTGCCAAGCACAGTGGATGTGGAGTAGCACCACCATGCATGTTCCACCACTGGAGAGAAGACAAATTCCCTCAATTTCTAACTGGTCCGAAATGCACCAATGGCAAGGACATAGTGGCTCAATTATTTGTGCACAGTGTCACACTCCTGCTCATCAAGGACTAATTTATCCAATGCTTTCATATAACTAGTCAAAACCTCTAGATCACAACGTGGTTTTCTCTTGGCCTCCACACAAGGTGTTGTCGTTGAAAGCCATGATACATGATAGTATTTAGGTGTAAGAACATATGCTAGGGCATGCAATGGAATGCTTAGCATTTCCCATTATTTTTCCACCTCTACATGAATATAATTGTACAAGGTAAAATCTTTAGGCTCAATAATGTCTTTAATCTACCCCAACATGCTATCCATCTGCTCATACACCTCATCAATTATTGGCCAATTTGAATCTGCAAACTTGATCGTGTAATATATTGGCTCAATGAATTGCAAAACATATTTGACCTATTACCAAAAGTATTTGACAAGAACAGTGTCCTTCACTACATTAGCACCATCTTTATCAGTGCTCATCTCATTCCATGAATCACACGTCACCATAGCACTTAAAGCTTGTCTAACCTTCAATAGGCGCTTAAACGTGATGTAATAGCTTGCAAATCTAGTTTTTGAAAGCTTAAGCAATTGCGACATATTAAATGAGTTGCTTTCATCTCTTGTATAGTTGATTAATCCATCCACATTAATTATGCTTCAAAATATCATGCATCAAATGGTTCAATGGGTGCATCAAGCAACCGAACTAAAAGATATGTGTATGAGTCTGCTAAATGATTTTTCCTGGCTCCAGATACCCTTCTTCTTCTTTGCATAGAACAATAAGACATGAGATGATTCGATGCCTTTTGGTGGAGGAGGAATCACATATATATAGTCTCCAAGAGGGTTGAATGGGTGCCTCCAAGGGGCTAGGCGAACTTGGACACTTGTGGGGTAAATATAAATTCAAGTTTTCCTTTTCCTTTTTCCAAGGTCATCAAAAAATGCCTTTTACCATTTTCTTTTGAAAAATACATAATCATGCTTGAATCAATAAATTTCTCTTTTGAAAATACTGACTACAGCTATAATTTCTCAACAAATGCGATCCAGAGCTTGAGAATAAGCAAGGTTAATACCTCACCTATGATCACAAGGCCAAAAAAGGCCCAATTTATGTATACCTTCAATTTATAGAACAAGAAGCCTTCAATAAGCCCCAAGTTGAAGCCAAGGGCAAACTAGATCTTTTCTAGGGCACAATCTACCTAGTGCAAGGGGCAGTTGCCCTAAAATAGAGAAATTGGACAAGGGAATGACTTGATTAAGGCAATTACCTCGTCTCTACATGTTGAATCCCTCTATCAAGGAACATTTCAAACCCTAGTTGAGAAAGATTCCCTAGTCCTAGCTAGAGGCTAAACTTAAGAGGCCAAAATTCCAGGTTTAGGTAGAAGATTGAAATTTAAGATATGTTTCAAGATGAAAACCATGTAACAAAAGGCCAATGTCTTAACCTTCGATTATGGAGTCTAGGGGGTGGTTAAAGATGACTAATCTTGCAAAAAGAGTAAGGGAATAAGAAACCCTAGGTTTCAAACCCTAGCTATCACTTTTGTGAGGGAACAAAGTCAATGGGGAGAGAGTTTAAAGGTTCAGCCATGGGATTGTTATTCACATTCAATAAGTGGGTAATGCATGCAATATTATCATTAAGAGTTCATAGAATAATTTTCAATCATAAATTTGCACATATAAACCCCAGAGACTTAACCATTGCATACAATAGCCACAAAATAACAAAAGATTTATCAAATACAAGGTACACTTACAAAATAAAATGCATGAACAAGTCCTTTATTACTTTAAAATGACATCTCCAAAACCAAGAAATAGCTCCATTAGAAAAAATCCACCATAGATCACATCTCCACAAGATTCAAGTACACAATTCAGCTAGGTTGAGTTTCTCTAAGAGGGTTGAAAATGTCACAAGAGATAATGAACAAATGAGATGAGCCTATCTACTTATATGAGGATTAGTTCACCTGATTATGTCTACAAAGCCCCTAAAAACAAGTTTTATCAATAAAAGACCATGGGTTACAATCCAACCCATTACCGAACATGAAATTATGCCTAATTTTCCCTCCCATATGCATGAGTCATAGCCTCTAAAATGCTCCAAATGTCATGTCCAAGGGTGATGAGGTGTTAAAGAAAGTGTAGATGAATGAAATTATGCCTAATTTTCCCTCCCACATGCATGAGCCATAGCCTCTAAAATGCTCCAAATGCAATGTCCAAGGGTGATGAGGTGTTAAAGAAGGTGTAGATGCATGGAGGATCCAAAGTTTGAGGGTTGGCCTTCAAATACACCTCAATATCTCTTGTGGGGTTCCAAAATCCTGCTAGGGTGCCATAGAGTGGTCTCCATGCGTCTTCATATGTCAAACAAGGCCTCCTTCTCTCTAGTTTTAGGGCTTCCTCTGGTGCAATAAGCACTCCCTAGCCTCTCAATGGAAGACCATCATCATTCGAAGTCTAAATCAGCTCCTGCCCATCAGCTTGTGTCAAGGATAGCTTGGGAGCATGCTAGGTCCAGCGATGTCATCCTGAAGAAGCCTTAAAACCATGTCAAAGGTGACCAATGTCCTGGGTCTTGGAGGTCCTCTAGGACATATGTCATCTACCAGTGTTGCTAGGATGCTCCAACATCTCAACGTTGCACCCACTTTAGCCAATGTACTTCTTTGAAGGACTTGGGTACCTGTGGAGTGGGTGCCCAAAGCCTAGGCTATTGAACCACCAGACAAGAACAACATGGATTCTAGTGAAAGCAACCAGTCGTCAAAGACTAAGACCAATAATTCACCTAAGTGGACCAAACTTGAATGTCAAGGGCAATTTAATTCTTCAAACAACTATCCCTTTCCAAAATCAGGACCAAAATCTTGCCAAAGTGTTTCCTCCCTAAGTAGGAGTGGCTAAAGGTCAACTCTATTAGGTGCTTCCCACCCCTAAGGGGAAGTAACAGTTCCCTAGTCCACCCTTCAATTGGTAGGTGTTGATGAATAATAATGTGGTAATGAAGGGGAGATGACTTCATGGTCAAGTGCCATGGTTAAGGGGACCAGCTAATGGGGGTGTCCACATTTTGAGTGCACAGATGTGGGGAGGGAGAATTTCGTGGATGCATGAGTTACCAGCTCAGCCTTGGTTTTTTCATCCCTCTTGTGCGTCTTTTACTTCTTCTTGATTATTCCTTTATTATCGCTTATAGCTCAAGGGTTTAGATCTTGATTTGTATGATATCGCAGTTTTATTACCCTTTTAAGATGAGTTAGTTTATTACTCATCGGGGTTGGGACATGCAAGGGTTCCCTATTTGATGTAATGGAGCATCATGTGCTTAAAAACTGAGTGATGGCCCTATGAGGTAGGTAGAGCTCATGCTAGGCTTTTGCCCAAGTGCTAATTTTTATGTCCCAAACATCTTTTGCATTTTGATTTTCTCTCATTTGTTTTTATCGTGGCCATGATATGCTTTTTCCTTTTATTTTAGTTGCATCAACGTCCTGGGGCAATGCTTTTGGGCCCTAGTCATGGTATGGGAACATGTGAGTGCCAAATCCCCAAGAATCAATGGCAAGGTGTACCTGAAGAATGGAGGTTGGGACTTGTAATGTGGCATGGAAGGTGTTAAGTATGATATAGGCAAGATGGAACAAGCTATCTCGATTCTCAATCATGGTTTTCCAGGTTGTGCCGCTCCTATAACCCAAAGGGCTTTAAAGGAGGTCCCACTGGACTACGGTCAAAGATTAACTCCCCTGGTAATGTGAGAGAACAAAATTATGGTAAGGGTCTGTCAATTGTCTAGATAACCCCATCATCCATACTAAATGCCTAAAACAAACAAGTATAAGCACTCGATTGCAAAATGATCAAGTATATTTTGAATAGCAACCTATTACCCACCATTTTGTGGGTGATATCCCTAGGAGAAAAAAATTCTCCAAGATGGTCCTCAGTCAATAGCCACCAACTAGCTCGTTGTGCCATTCTCCGCCACTTGAGTCATCCATGTGGTCCCTCACCCATCTATCATGATCGTATGTTTGAAGGTGTGCCTCCCAAACCTAATGGTATGCCTTGTCATTTGGTAATTGCGTACTGTAGAAACTTTTGGGCATGTATTAATGGGGGTGTTGACCACTACGTGTCAACTACCCATACCAGTACACCCCCTTTTTCGCAAAAAGGGACAGTGCTGGATCGACATGTCCGTGCCATTCGACTGTCATCATCAACTCGATCATGTTATGTTGTAAACCTAGTCTGCATGTGTAAACTGTAAATAATCTTAGCAAATCTGAGTCATGTATGTAAACTGCCTAGGCAAACCTAATTTTCTAGTGATAATCTACATTCTGGAAGGTTTTTTGTCTCACCGATCCATGATCGGCAGAGTTTTCCTTCAGCCTAACCCCAAAGCCGGAACGAATTGTCATTAGAATCTTAGGGGAATCCTAGTGTGCTTCGAGTCTATGTAAAAGTAATTTGGAAATAATCATTTGGTTAGGTTATTTCAAATTGCTTGATCTATTAGATTATATTTGTGTCGCAGAACTGGATGGTCTATGAGGGTCTATGTCAAATGGGTTTTTCCCCTTGAGATGTAAAATTGTAAAAGTCATGATGTAAAGTGTCTTGAGGGTTAGAAAATGTTTTATCCCCTTATAAGTCCTAAGTCCTAAGCCCTACGTCATAGGTGATTTTTCCAAAGGCTTAGTTCGAGGGTCCAAAAATAAAAAAATTAAAGATATAAATAATAAAAATAAATTAAAAAAATTAAAAAATAGATAAAATTATAAATAAAATTAAAAAATAAAAAATAATTAAAATATTAATTATATATATATATAAATTGAAAAAAATAAAATAAAATAATAATAAGTCAAAGTTTTGAGTAAATAAATGCAGAATTTCAATTTTTTTATGTATTAAAATGCATTTAAAAATTCGACAGATGAGATTAAAAGGGATTTTGATCCTCATCGACGGTCGAGATGATTTTGACATGGATCACTCGAACTAGCCGTTGGGAATTTTTCCTTTAAATAGGGTGTTAGGGGTCATTTGAGATTAAATTCGATCTTAGAGTCGTCTGCTAAAGAAAGCTCTCTTGTAGTCATTTTTGTGCAATAAAGAAAGACTTTGGGGTTGAAATCATGTTGGTGTTACTCTTCTGAAAATGTTGTAAGATGTTTTATTTTTCTGCATAATTTTATTTTCAGCCATTGATGATAGCTTGATAAAGATTGATTTAGGCATAGGTATCTTGTCTGATCTCTGGAGTTTGAATGATAGTTTAATTTCTGAAATATAATGGCAGGTGTCTCCATTTGATCTCAATTTCACTGTTGTTTTTCCCTCTATGTTAATGGTTGATTTAAGTTGTGCAGGATATCCTTAATTTTAAGTTTACTAGGCGTTAGGCGAAGTTCTCGACTGAACCAGCCAACTCCCAGATTGCGTTTTCTGAAAGAGCCCAGCTAGTTTTAATGTCAGGCTTATCATTAGAATTTTTGTTACAGATGCATGAAGGGTTTTCTAAAGCACCTCACATTAAATTTAAAATTTTTAAAATATTTTTGTGGCATAACGACAAATCTGGCTACCTAGAGCCTTCAATTTGTAAATACTGTAATTATTTCGCTGTTTCTTAGGGTTTTTAGGGTTTCATTTATTTTTGCATTTTCAGGTTCTAGCCCTTTGTTTTCATTGTTTTCAGGTTGCAAGTCGAAGATCTGAAGTTGAAATTTGAATTTGAAGCCAAATCTAGGCCTTGGACGGTAAGATCTGGCCTCAGAACTAGTTTTTTCTAGTGCATCATTTCGCAGTCCAAGGGTTTTAAAGTCATTCATTTTCAGATCTGATTTTTTTATGAGGGTTTCAAGAAATCTGAAGCGGAGTTGATTCAAAAAAAATTCAAGTTTTCTGGAGAATATTTTTTAGGTTCTGGTAAATTTTTGATTGGATGCCCAGTGGGGTTTTATTGCCGCAGAAAATCTTCAAAATTTTTAAAAGCCCACAGGCTTTGTTGCTGCTTCATTCCACGCTCCACCTGCAAGCATTCTGCCAACAAACTCCTTCACGCTGCTATCTTTTACCCTGCTCACCGTGTTGATTCCCTCCACATACCTGCGTTTTTCCTCAACCTACAATTCGCTCCTACAGTTCCTATCACCCGCCATCTAGTTGTTGTTACGCAAGCTTCTCCCCTCTCTGCGTGTTCATCTCCAAACCCTCTTATGCAGCTCCATTCATCGCTGCCCTTCCTCCATCTACGCAAATCTCCTTCTGCCATTGCTATTCCTCTGCGGCCTCCCTTCTAGCGTATTCTGTCGACATCCTCACGTAAATTTCTCCATCGTTTCATCCTTTTCTCCTTGCGTGAAAATCTCTTCATCCGCTCCATTCTCAGCCACCAGCAAAACCAAAAAAAAAAAAAAAATCCCCTGCACGCTGGTTGTCGCAGCTCCTCACGCAGCTATCACCATCGAACCAGCGCATTGCTCTATATCTGCTGTTCATTTCCTTCAAACGCAAGCCGCAACCCGTCCAGCTCCATCGTGCAGCCATTATCGCCTTCAACCTGCAGAAAAAAATCAAAAATAAAAATAAAAAATGTAAAATGCGTTTTTTTTGTTTACCTTCTGTCCATTCGATAAGCTTAGCATGCGTACGGTAAGATATTGGTAAGTTTAGATTTCAGATTTGATTTTTTATTAGAGTTCATTCAGATTAAATTTAGTTTTTCTTTCAAATAAAAAAAAAAAAAAAAAAAAAAAAAAAAACACACAAGTTAATGAGGAAACGTGGATTGTACGGCCCTGAAACGCGTTTCCGGCCGTACTAGCCATGTTTCCGTTTCGGGAAACGTGGCAATACGGCCGGAAACACGTTTCACGGCCGTACCAAACGCGTTTCCACGTTTCGTACCCATTTCCGTACGGAAACGGACCTCTATACCACGTTTCCTGCAACATAGGTCTTAACATATTTTGTCACGTCTCCAAATTTTGGTGTATTTCGCTAAGGCTAATAGATTTTTGATGTGGGATTAATATTTATCATTTTTATGTGGTTAAACATACTTAAATGTTCATTTGAAGATTAGCTATATAAAAGTGATAACTAGTTAGCATTTAAAATTGTGTGGTTATGTAAAGCATTTAATCTTCTAAATTTTAATTGCTGGAATATTGTCAAGGCATTGTGCATTTATCGATTATCTCGCATTTGGTAAAATTAATCTTTGCCCGGGTTATTTGATGATAAATGATTGTTAATGGTGGAATCACAAAGTTCATATTTTTGCAGCGTTTGATAAACAATTATTTAATCATTAACTACATGAGGCACTGGTACATTAACTTCTAAAATCAATCAAGTACTTGTTTCCCCTTGCTGTGTCTCCCAACCCAACTGGTCCATAGTTGGTCTTCCTTTATCCCATAGGGTCTACCCCCCTTAGCCTCAGGAGACGGCTTAAACAGAGAGATCGGGGATCAGGGTGACAGCCCCCGGTCTGAGCACTGTTGTGACAATCTGTGCGACAACAGGGGGGATACAGCAGAAAGAGTGGGTTAGGTCTATGCTCTTGTCCCCTAGACCTCTTTTGGTGTTAACCTTGGACCCTAGTCCCGTGGGATCTCTTTTACCAACATTTGGGCTTTAGGGATGGTACTACATGGGAAACCTTGATTTTGGTTGCATGGTACCGCTCTCTCATCCACATATATCACTCCCCTTCCGCTCATTATAACCCCATTCATCATTCCTCCCACCTAGGTCCACGTTCCTCCATTGGATTCACAAAGGGTTAGCCTTCGCCTCCCCTTTGCCCACACCCTGGGTCGGATCTAGACAATGCCCGAAGCTTGATGCAACTAAAAAGAAAAGAAAAAACATAATTGGCCACATTCAACAAGAAAATGTACCACAAAATGCAAAAGATAGTCGAGACAAACACATTTAGCACGTGGGCAAAAGCCAATACATGAGCTCTACCCCATTTCCATGGCCATCACCCTGGTTCCTATAGGCCCTAGATGAGCCTCCTCTATCATTCAAGAACCCATAATTGTCCCAACCCCTAGTGCGCAATGAACCACCCCACCTTAAAGGGGGTATCCACTTCTATACTTTACATATCATGATCTCACCCCTTGAGCCCCAAGCAGTTAACCAAAGAAAAATCATAAAAAGCAAAAGGCATATGAAGAATGGTGGAAAAATCAAGGTCGGGGTAACTCATGTACCACGATTGCTCCCTCCTATACATTATTTACCCAAGTGTGGGATTACCTTTATTAGCTACCCTTGTACCCCGACATGTGACTAGGATTGCCCCTTTCATCCCCTATTCCATTCATCTCTTTATCACATGCCACCACTATTTGAAGGATGTACCTTGGACATAATATCCCTTCTAAAGCTAGAAACCACCTAATAGGGTACTTGGTTAACCCCCTTTAGAGCTTGGAGACATTAGCACATGCCAAAGCCCAATATGGAAGGGCATGTTTTTATGAAGTGCCCAACTATTTTTCATGGTTTGCAAGCTCTTTAAGTCTATTTCTATAAATGACTTTTTGTACTGGAAGGCTAGGGGACACATTGGAGCTTATGTAGGATTGCAGATGGTCCCTATCTTGGGTTTGGTCTCCCTATACGGGGTCCTAACCCTCCAAAGGAGTCAGGACTACATTAGCACATGTAGGGTGTGTGTAGAGAGCCATGGGCCTCCACATCAATAGACAGCACTCCACAAATCCCCATACACGCTTAGATATTGCTAGAGATTCACCCATTGGACAAGGAAGATGCACCTAGTTCACCATGCCCAGTGAGCCCCATAGTTGTACCATGCACTTGGCAGATGACCCATAACATATATGATGATGTGTCGTCACTTACACCATCATCCGAGCCCTTGCAGATGGTATACAGGCCTCTCTGATCTACTTGGAGACCTATGAGTTACTTGAGTGCCCCCACACCCATTGGGAGCACCACAGGTTTATTATTTGGAGAACAAAGGGCCAACCCCTTGTCCACTACTTTTGGGAGTCTTATTTCTCATTATGGCACCTATGGACTTCATCAAGCCTCTTAGAAAGCCCAACGACATGTATTATTGATTATTCGACCTCTTGAGAGGCTTATTCTTTTGTTTATGAGCTAGTTTGGTGGGCTTGTCACCAAAAGTTAGTTATACATTATTTTATTCTAGGGGCTAATGTAGGCCAAATTAGCTAAATTAAACTCATTAGAAGTGTATAAATAAAAGTGATGTGAATTCATTTTAGCATCATCACTTGGATTGGACTTGTATTTCTCTTGAGAATTTCACTATCCTTCTTGGAGGGCGAATTTTGGAGCATGGAATGAATTTTGATGTTTGGATTATTTTCTCGTCTTGGAGCTTCTTGATTGGAAAATTCTTGATGGTTGGATATATTCTTAATACATGTAAGTACAATTTAATGTTATTTTCTTTTCTATTTTGGTCACATATATTGTTGTTGGAATTTCGCTATACTAGGGCTAATTTACGACATCCATTTATGTGAAGTTGTGGAAATTCGGTTTCTAGATAGTGATGCTCCATGTATGGGCCATGTATTATGAATGAATGTTCCTAGAGATGCTTCTTCATTGAAATTCATCTTGATAAGCCATCAATTTTGCAAAACGAAATATAAAGTTCTTGAAGCTGAGTTTGTTATTGTCCTAATGCTATGTGAAATTGTCTTTGAGGCCTCCTTGACATAGAAAACTCAATGTCCATAGTCATAATTACTCTTGACTCCAAATCTCCCCAAAAGAATTAGGCACTGATCCACCATAAGGTGATCACCTTAAACATATTTCTTCTCTTGGTCTAGTCCTCTAGATCTCCTAGGACATCATCTATCTTGAAAACCACCCACTAAAAAAATTTGATCTCTTGGCATCCTCTGCGTTGGGGCTTCTCCTAGGCACCCTCGAATTTTGAAACAATTCTGAGAGTGGGATTGTGAGATACCTCAAGCCCTAGCCTCAAGATCAATCTTGCCCTTGGTTTCCTTAGGCAAAAGACCTCACTGGGATCCTCACATTGTCTTGCACTAAAGTTTCTTCCTTTGATCCATTTCTCCCTCCAAAATAGGTCGAACACATCCTCAGTTGCTAAACCCTAGCCCCTCGACCTAACCCCGAGTCCACTTGATCCCGTGTGGTGCCATACACTACTAACAATAATCCTTCAAGGTTTACTTGGAATCCAAGCTTTCACAAGAATTTTAAGGCCTAGGGACCTCCATTATAAGATACATACCCTAAGCCTGAACCTTTAAATTCACTTTAAGCCCTTCCTTGAGAGCTTACAACCTTGCTTTCCAAAACAAGCAAGCTGCATATTTCAGCCTCTCTTGTGAATAGGCTTCCGGGATCACACCTCACCCTATCACTGGTCCATCCATTTCGTGATCCTTATCATAACAGGTCTCCTCCCATCGGTGAAAGTCCGTAAAGAGCAGGGATCCTTAGCCAAGGTGACAGTGGGCTATTGCTCCATTGTTGCCCTTAGCCTAGTGGTAGTCCTTCAAGGATCCCATTTTAAGACCCCTGCTAGTTTGAGTGGTAACACAACCCACCTTCATCCAACTGCTAATGCCAGATGGTGAGAGGCACATTGTTGATGCAAGTGGCTGAGGCATGTGGCACATCATCACCTAATAGTGGCTGGCAGGGGCTGTTGGTTGTTTCACTGACTGGTTGGCTGTTAAATGTAGGGGAAACTTCCTCCTATGGGGTTACCCATTTTGGTGGGTAACAATCCCATTGACCTACTTTTGGTCATTTGTTAGATAATAATATAAGTTTCATCTTCTTCTATCTCTCTCCCCAACATGTGTGCTCTTCTAAAAATCATACAACAGCTAAGTCCCAACTATTTTGTTGAAAAGTGCAACTAGGTTTGGTATTCATAATGACATGTAATTGTGACTTTTGTAAATGATGCAATGAAGAAAACAAAATTATTTTTGTAAGCCTTGCTTCATGGGTTTCATGAGCAAGTGATTTTATTTTAGATGGCTCCCATTGAGAACCTTGGGATTGATCATTAAAAGTCAAAAAGTCTATGTCATGTATGAAGAACCCTTCTTGGGGATATAACAATGTATATGAGTATAAAGTGTCTAGAGAGCCCTCCAATGACAAGCACTAATCCACCTCTTGATGTCAGCCTCATTGCCTCAATATGCATAACAATCTCATGTTGGCTCAGCTTTGGAGACACTTCTATTTGTAAGTACATGTCGGCTCAATAGGTCGGACATACCGCTATAAGTAGCAACCTCGGCCTAGTTCACAGAAGACACAATTCGGATATTTTCTCGAGTTTTTCTCGGTGATGATGAACAGTGAATAGAGTTCAGATTCTTCTGTGATTTTCAGATGGTAGAATACAGTAAGAAGTGTGGATTCCTCTGAGATCTACAGACAAGCAAGAACAGTTCAGACTTCACATACCTCTAAGATTCTCAGTGGATAAGGCAGCAAGACAGTTCAAATCTCCACAGAATAGTTTCACTGTATTTTCCGATGGGCTGTAACTTATGAGAAGACAGTATGGTGACAAAGCATTGAAGGGAATTGGATCCCTCTAGAAGCTCGGATCACAGTGACAGTAATCTCAGTGAAGAAGTGGACATAATCACATTATAGATGCTGATCTGTAGTACTTCTGTCTCTGTGCATCAAGTGCAAGTAAGGCATTATTGATGACATAACAGTTCGTTGTTGGTAACACTATTGTATTATCTCTGTGATAAGGACTCGTGAAGGAAACAGTGTTGTCAAGGCAGTGATGAAGATAATGATAAGAAGAAGAGGACTTGTGTCTTGGTCTTGGAGTGGCTAATAGGTCAAGGGTATTGGTCTTGGTATTCGTCAATTGGAATCTCTATAAGAAGAATTTGTGCGAGTTTTCCTCTCAAAGAGTGAGAGGTTTTGGCCCTGACTTATAGCCTACATGCTGTGTCTCTTGTCTATTTATGCACATGCATTGGTTACTGTTTGATGAAGAAGAACGCTAATAATCTAACATGAAGAAGATCCTAATCTAAACAAGTAAAAAACATTCACAAGCAGTCACTAATGGAAGAAAAATCACCTAATGCTAATGCCCTAGGTTTCTCACCATGTTAGGCCTTCAAAGTAACATTGCAACTTGTTGGAAATAATATGCCAAGAATGCCAAATCCTAGAGAAAAAGCATTGAGCTTGCCCAAACACATCACAAACTGAAAGGTCTGCCAATGCTCAATGCATAAGTGACTATCAAGATTCTAGTTCTACAAAGAATACCTAGCTAGTAGCTAGTAATCGGCATGGTGCATCTCAACTTTGCTGCCAAAGCAGCTCCTGGTTCATATCTCCATTAAGCCAAAGCTTTATTTTCTCTGAAAAGGGCGCATACACAACAGGACACAAGACAAAGGCATTTGGCAGACCCCCTCTGCCACGTATCCCAATGGAACTTCCTGAGGATCACTTTCACTTTTTGTATCTTGCTATGGATGGAACAGACAAGATGAATAACACACATACATGGCTGCCAGGATTCTGTCAAAAATACTGACTTTCCTAGTGATGGAAACTGCAATGGACCCATTTTGTTACTTTTCTACTAGGTCCTAGGACCCACCTGCATTGTTCAGCTGGTCTAGTCTCTCTGCCAAAGAGAAGCCCCAGTACCTAATGATATGTCCTAATTGAACAGTCTTCCACCTTCTTGGGAGTTATCATGGATAATCATCTTTTGTAATAATGATAACCTCTTTTTCCTCCACATAAAATTTTCCCTTGCTGCCCAGGCAAAGGTGAGGAGGCATTTCAAGATCCTTCAACTATTTCATAGGACTAGATCAGGAGTAAGCACCAAGCCATGAACAAAGGGTGCAATGAGTAATTGAAATCCTCCTGCTAGTGATATACATCTGATCTGCCCCTGCATCCCAGTAAATAGCCAATGGTACCCACTGCAAACAAAGACAAATAGGGCGAAACAGGGCATCCCTTTATGATAATCTTGAAAGTTGAATATTAGGACAAACAGCAGTTTTATTTAAGGAGTCTGAACATTCAAAAAAGTAAAAAAGACCTAAAGGGCTCTGTAATTAAACATTTATAGAGTTTCTCATTTTCTTAATAAAATAAGTGTTTAAAGTCATATACTACAAACCCAATTATTCTAAGCACAAACTTTTGGCAAGCAATTAACAGTTGTTGAGATGTTAAGACAACAGGCATTTATGTAGGGAGCAAATCGATTGATATGGTCATTTGTGAGTGTTAACTTCCTTTGGTGTATGTAGGGATGTTTGTATTCCAGGGTAATGGTTTTAGCAAAAACTGAAAGGAAAAAAAAAACATTTTCAAAGCTACTTACGCAGACAATGATTTATTTGCATGCAGTAACTCTTTGAGGCAGTCCCCATTAGCTTCCTCCTTAGGCAAACACTCAATTCTAGCTAAATCAACCAGTGAAAGCTTGCTATATTGGCACTCCCCAGTGAGGCTGCTAGACAACTGTATATGAATTGTAACAACCCTGAAAATAAGAGAAATGAAAGTATTACATCAGGATATGTTTTAAACATGTAACATAGAGCTTAAGACTTTGAGAACTGAGCAACCTTTCAAGAACTAAAATAGAAAGGCAGAAGCAATATTAAAAGGAGGATGAGATGATTTAAAAATACATGTCTACCCTCCAAACAATTTTCCTCTAAATTTTATAGCATTTAGTATTTGAAGCTTTTGTTTGATAATAGTTTCAAAGAGAGTGTTGTGACACAGCTTGTTGCACAAAGGCAACATACAAATGGGAATAGCTGCATTCTTCAACATTCATGGCGTCCATTCCTCGGTTTTGTATTCCCAGTTTTAGCACACTCAAAAAGTCAGTTGGATTTTCAACTTTTTCCTGTACAAGTTCAACAGAAAACTCTGTTGGACCCATACATATTTTTGAGGGATTTCCACTGGTGTTGAAAAGCAAATCATGAACCTGCATACATGTCCAAACTTGAAATAAGTCACATGTATGCAAAGCATCTATAACAAGAATGTATTAAATCTGCAATGTATATATACTAATGAACTGAATCATAAGCGTGAAACTTACACTCTTGGTTGACAAAAATTAACAAGAAAGAACAGATAATTAAATAAGGAAATTATAGACCATCACATATCTGATGTTATAATCATTTCAAACATATGCAGTAACAAACCTCCTCATTGTGGAGCTCAAACATTGTAACATGGAAGTCGAATTTAGAAGAATATGCGTTAGCATTAGAAAAATTGAATAGCTCCTCAAATGCCCTAAAATAAAGTCCGTGGTCATGGCTTGAACCTTCCTGCACAATACCAAAGCTAGTCCATATAACAGCATTTCTCAAGATTCAGCCGAATGATCACAACATAACATAAAGGGATTCAATAAGGATTATGTTCAGCCAATTGAATATACAAAGTCAATTCAGTTGCCTTACAAAGAAATCAATTGAAAATATGCAAAAACTTGGGATTGCCCAAATTGTCAAAGAACAGGAACACATGAATTAAACAAGGTACCAAGGAAAAGTATTCAATTTGAGGCCAAAAGCATATGAGATTATACATAATCTAGTTGTAACATGATAAAGGTATTAAGATTGTAGAACACATGTTTTGCAAAATCATCGATGTTTATTTTTTGCCAGTAGAGAACCACCAAATTATAGTTTTAAACTTGGAATCAGTCAAGGGTCAACTTAGGCTTAGATTTACTTGGACCAATCTGATTTCAATGACTAGGTCCACTAAAAATACATAAAATAATGAAATTTTAATGAACATATTTGTTTTAAGAATTCTGAATCATTATAGAAAAAATTTGCGAAGTCTGCTCATGAATATAGCATGTAAGGGTGTTATGTCCCCATTTTTTTTCTTCTTCATAGCACAGCCAGGGTAGATTTCCAGGTCAATGGAGCAGGTTTATGTCATCAGGGGTCCCGATGGAGTGTTAAGCAGTTTTTATGGGATTTGATGGCGTTCGCTTGGCATATTACATCATCTGCACAGTTTGCCTTTCATTCCATTACATTCCAACAACTTACAAAAATCAGCGTTATTATTGGGCATAACTTAATTAATTATGCTTGAGGTGGCATTCCGGGGAGATTAATTGATGGAACACCTCAGTGTAATAGCTTGTTGGAACCGGAACGAGAAGATCTATAGGATGGGATGGTTAGATATGAGTTTCAGTAACCTGAGGAGACGTGGTGGCCAATTTACCCCTTTCCCAAATTAAAAAGAATATTTTAATTGAAATAAAGGAGGGAAAAGTGCTCCATGATTAAAATAATAATAAAATAGAGGTTCTAGAGGAATCCATCAAATCTATAAAAGAGGAGGAGACCATTGGAGGACATCTTAGAGTTGATATTGTTTCTTGTAAGAGAGGTTGAAAACGTGGTTCTCTACTCCATTTGTAAACTCAGGACGAAAACCCTCAGGTGATTTAGAGAGATTGGGCGAGCACCCATCTCCCGTTGGTGGGTTCATTCAGAGTCCACAGGTATAGTGATTGTTTTTTTGTTTCAGTTTGGAGACGGGAGGGTCATTTCTAGCTATTGTATTGGCATATATCTATATATAATAAAGCTGGATTTTGGTTGTTGCATTTCTCATTTTTCCTCATGTTGTGATTTTAATGAGATTTTATGCAAATTGTGGGTTTATGGTTTCAATCAAATTTTTGGTGTTTGAGTTTCCATGGCAATTTCCTGTTAAGTGCTCAATAATTTGATTTGAAGTGTTTGTTCCAAATGTCCTTTGTTTGGGACATTATAGTGGTATCAGAGATGGTGTTCCTACCAACCTGAGGGTTTCAATTGCAAATTGTCGAAGGTCTATTTTGAAGGTGCCTGAACCATCATTTTGTTGCAAAAAAATTTGTCCAAAGTGTTAGCTATTCTACAAAAGTCTCTCTTGCAAAATTAGACAACTTTTCTTGGATTTTGTCGCCCACTTCATCATCATTTGATAATCATATTAGCCGAGAAACTTGGAAGTGCGATTAATTTCATTGTATTTAGAAGGGAAGAGAATTTTAAAAGCCAATATATATGCAGCTTGATCGAAACCTTAGTGGGGGTCAAAACTTCGTGAGAACCAGACTATTATTTAGGCCCACGTTTGATTATATGGCCAAAAAATTTTAAGGCGTGATTTTGTTTCAAAAAGCTGATTTTGATGGAATTTGAAAGTCGTCGAAGAATTGCAGGGGGGATAAAAAATAATTTTGAAGTGCTAGTTCATGGTCTCTGCCTCGATCTCCAACACTGAATGCATCACCAACACAGTGTGGGGTTGTCTGTTACTGAAAGGGCCGGATTATTTTATTAGTGCCGAAAGCAAACGAGTAAACAAAGAGCAGACAAAGGACGGGGAGGTCGCAAGACCAGCGAACGTCGAGTGACTTGCACAGCTTAAAGCACTGAATCAAGTTGAACCATGTGAATTGCCCAATTTTCACGCTGAGTCACATTCCTCTTCAAAAGAGACGACAAGCGTTTCTACCCAACAGAACCATGGTCACCTCCTGGAGCTGGACGAATTTGCTTGGTTCAAATTATTTCTACAAAGGGAGTCGCATTCATCACATGTTCAATTGGACAAGGTCCTTCACTGCTGGAGACGAGTTGAAGGGCATGCCGCCATTGCAGTACAGTAGGAAGTCGACATCCCTTTCTCAAGGAGAACAAGTTGCTTTTGCTCAAGGATCGAGTTAGCAATTCTTTCATAGGAGTTGGAGTGGACGTGTTGTGCCAGGAGGCCGAATTGAAGAGTTTATCAAGTTCAAAAATCGTGATATCTTTTGGCTAGACGTGTTTTCACATTTTTGTGTTGAAATTGCTATTGGAGGACGTATTTTACCCTGGCATTGGGACCACATCAATCCCTCTTCAAGGAGCAGTTTCCTTCAATTTAGTTGTTGGCCTAAGCGTATTGATCGAGGAAGCTTACAGACTGTCTCAAGCAAGTCACATTTACAGCTAGAGGGATGTGAGGCAGATTTCCTTGCTCTCAGTCAGTTGGCACTAATATAGGCTCATCACAATCGAGTTCCATTCTATTGCTGACCATGAGTTGAGAGAAAGATGAGTTCATTCCTACGCCTGTCAATGTCAATACTATTGTAGACTCGTTTTTCGGACTCTGTGTTATCTATGAGACAAGCAGTGAGTGGGTTTGCTGGAGATAAAAGGGTCGTTTCAAGTATGAATCCTGTGCATATATTTCCTGGGCAACATATTTCATAAACAAGTGTCCGGGTGTCATTCTGGTGGACTGATATTCTACACATATACCTATTATCATCGGCTTTCATCCATTTACCAGCACTTTGGGAGTCAAATTCCACTTCTTTGAAGTCGAGTGGGTGACTGGTTGGTGACCAGACTTATTGCAGGTTGTCGAGGTTGTTTTGTCCATCCTTTAAGGGTCAAGCTACACTGGAACAGAGGTCAAAAAGTCCTTCCTCTTGATAATCTAGTGACCGCTCTTTCTAAGGAATCAAAGCATTGTTGATATTTGGGTCTGCGCGAATTGTTGGGGAGAAGTTGGACACACTTCCTTGAGTTTTGTTAGCTGTTGAAGTTGTCATTCTTTGCTGGAGGCATTTACCACATTAAATGTTGATTTATGTACTCTCAGAATTTCATGGCTGCTGGACAACTCTTGGCTCTTCAAATCAGTGTTGTGAAAATCGCGATAAAATAAAAAAATCGCCATTTTTTCCCTCTGCCAATAGAATCGCGATAAATAAACGAAAAAATCGCCGGTATTTTTTTTTGCCGACTTTTATTGAAAAAATCGCGATAAAAAAACGAAAAAAAATCGCGACTTTTTAATAAAAAATCGTTGGGGGTCGCAACAGCATGTTTTTATAATGTTTTTTGGGGTTTTTCATGTACTCATTTGGACAGTTGCGCGCAGAGGGAGGAGGAGCTCTTGGAGACCAAGCTGAAGAGGGTTTTTAGCCAAATCTAAGTGCTTAGAGGAGAAAATCAAGATGAGACCACCAATTTCTCCATAGAAACGGTATGTGGATTAATTTTTTTTGTTTTCATTGTTTAAAAACATTGTTTTTGTATGTTTTTCATTGTTTTTGGTTGGGAAACTTGGTATGGGCACCATTTTTCTTTTGTTTTCATTGTTTTTAAAGATTTTTTTGTATTTCTTCATTGTTTTGGGTTGGGTAACTTGGTATGACTATGGGAACCAATTTTTTTTTTCATTTTTTTTAAACATTGTTTATGTTTTTTTCATTGTTTTTGCCATTTCGTTGGGTAACTTGGGTTTGGAATGGTTGGGTAATTTTTGTTTGAAACTTTGAACTTTGGAATGGTTGTTTTAGGTTGGGTTACGGGTAACTTGGATTTTCATTGTACTATCATCAATGTAAAAATTAAAAATTAAAATACTAAATTGTAATTTGTAAATTTGTAACTTGCAATTTTGTAAATGCTAAATTGTAATCCTAATCCTTATTTTCCCATAGGTTCACAACTGCACCAAAACACCATTCAAGACTTCAAGTTTGCAACTTCAAAGTTCAAAAACAAACATGCCAAGGAAATTGGAACCTTTCTGGGAATATGGTGTACATGATTCTTCGAATGATAGAATAAACTTGAGTTGCAAGTTGTGTGGCCACCCTATGTCCAGGGGGGTGTACAGGTTGAAGTTTCACCTTGCACAAATCCCTGGACATGATGTGGGGCCTTGTACAAATACAACTCCTGAACTTATCCAAAGAGCCATGAGAGCATTGGAAACTTTAGAGCAGACTAGAGAGACCAAAGAAGAACTCAAAAGGCAACTAAAAAGGTCAGCTGAAGGAAGTGGGCCAAGTGGCACTGGTTCTACTGCAGCATCAACCAATCTGGTAGCTGCATCATCATTTTTTGTTCCTTGAACCACACCTGGTTCACAGCCATCTATCAGTTCAATGCTAAAAAGAACTAAGAAAGAAGAAGCTGACAAGTTACTGGCAAAATTTCTCCTCTTGAGTGATATTCCTTTCAACATTGTAAGGAATAATCCATTTTTCCAACCTGTTGTTGATGCTATTTCCAGTGTTGGCCCGGGGTACACAATCCCTTCTTATCATGATTTCAAAGGCCGGCTTCTTCAAAATGAAAAGCGTGACTGCACCCAAAGATTGGAGGATTTTAGGGCATCATGGGCACAAACAAGATGCATTGTTATGTCGGATGGTTGGACTGACCAAAAGGGGAGAACCGTTATAAACTTCTTGGTTAGTTGTCCCAAGGGGACTATGTTTATCAAATATGTTGATGCATCTGCACAAATCAAAGATGCAAGAACTTTATGTGATTTGCTAGATTTGTTTATTTTGGAGGTGGGTGAACAAAATGTTGTCCAAGTCATAACGGACAATGCTACAAATTATGTTGTTGCTGGCAGGATGCTTATGGACAGGCATCCTACTTTATTTTGGACACCTTGTGCTGCACACTGCATTGATTTGATGTTGGAGGACATAGGGAAAATTCCTTTTGTCAAAGATATTGTTGATTCATCCAAAAAAGCATTACAAAATTTATATATAACCATACATTTGTGCTTAGCTTGACGAGAAGATTCACCAACAACAAAGAGTTGGTGCGCCCCGCCATTACATGGTTTACCACCAGTTTCGTATCTCTTCAATCCCTCTTGAATTCTATGTGGGATGTGAAGAGAATGTTTCTTTCAGAGGAGTGGCGTGCTTTACCAATGAGCCACAAACCAGAGGGAGAGACCGTATGCAGACTGGTTTCATATCAGGAAGACTTTTGGGCAGGAGTGCAAGAGGTGTGCGCCGTTACTGAACCTTTGGTAAAGGTTCTTCGGTTCGTTGATGGTGAGAAGCCCGCAATGGGCTATTTGTATGAAGCCATGGACAGGGCCAAAGAAGCCATTCGGGCCTACTATGATGATAAGGGAGATGATGGGTTTCAGAAACAACGCCTTCTATGAGGAGTGATTGATGCGTGATGGAACAACACACTCCATCGTCCCATTCATGCTGTTGGGCTTTTCCTGAACCCTGCATTTTCTTATGCATGTGGGTTTGATTTTGATGCTCAGATCATGGATGGATTCTTATCCTGTGTCCAGAAGATGGTGCGATCTTCAGAACAACGTATAGAGATCTCTAAACAAATGAGACATATAGGATGGCAGGTGGCACATTTGGCTTTGAGATGGCTGTCAATGATAGGACGATAAAAATGCCAGGTATTTTTTAGTTTGTAACTTTGAACTTTGATTCAAATTTCATTGTCTCTTCAAATTCATTTTTTTTTCTTATGTTTATTTAAATTTTATTTGTAATTATTGTTGTAGATGCATGGTGGAAAATGTATTGGTGGCAGGGTACCCCTTCTGCAAAGCTTGCCATTCGCATCCTCAGCCAAACATGTAGCTCCTCAGGATGTGACCGCAACTGGAGTGTATTTTGAAAAAATACACAACAAGAAGCACAACAGGTGTTAACCACTTAAACATTTAAAATATGCAATTTCCAAATAAATTTGAATCATTAAACAATATTATTTTTATAATTATTAATTATTATTTCATGATCTTTATACAGGTTGGAGTCCCAACGACTTAATGACATTGTCTACGTCTACTACAATCTTCGATTGTGGGTGAGGCAACTTGAGAGGACACCTGATGTGGATGCCATCTCATTGCATGGGATTGACACCACTGCTGCATGGAGGGTTGAGGCCAAGAGGCCTCTCATGGAGTCTTTTGATGATTGGTTAGTGCAGGATGTAGTGGAGGGGGAGGAGGAGCAGGAGCAAGAGGAGGAGCAGGTGGAGGAGGAGGAGGAGGAACAGGAAGAGGAGGTGACACCACCTGCCTGGGCTACCATTGCCACCAGTAGAGGACGTGATCTACCTCCTATAGCTCCTACTTCTAGTTCTTCAGCTTCTAGAGCACATCAGACTCCACTGCCATCTCCACCAGCACGAGCACCAGCATCTACATCTAGAGGGAAAGGGAAAGTTGTGGCATTTTCTCGCAAGAGGGGTAGAGGAAATCAATAGGATTAGACTTTCATTTTATTGTATATGACATTATGACATGAAGAGATACATTATCATATTTTTTGTTGATATTTTGAGGCTGAGATGGGACTCAGGAGTCAGGACTTACTATTCAGGACATGATTCAATGTTTTGTGTGATTTTAGCGCTAGAAACGATATTAAACATCTTATATATCAGTTTTTTTTATCATATTTATGTGTCAATGTATTTATTTTATGTTGTAGATGGTTTAGATATTAAAAAAATTGAAAAAAAAAAAGAATATTTTTGTACCAAACGATTATTTCCCAATTATTTCCGATAATTTCCCGATAATTCCAATTTTTTCCTCGCGCCGATATTATCCTGATAACGATTAATGCAACATAGCTTCAAATCAAGTTCTCTGTACTTTCTTTTCAACCCTCATACCAATGTCAAATGATAAATCTAAAGATGTATTGATTATTTAAGCACAATAACTGTATAAGTTTTGAGTACAGTATAAACAAAATCTTTGAAATGTTTTCAAAGGGTCTACTTATTATTGTGTCTGCTACACTACGCAAACAACCAGAAAGAGCACAACACTTTGTCAACCCACTACCTGTCAAAATACCACGATATACCAGAACCTATAAACTCAGAACTTTGTGGGTCCATATATCCTTCTATTGACATAGTTGGGGCTGAAGTTGAGTCATTGATGTTTGTCCCTATGGATGGGTATGTTAAGTGAAGGATTGATGAATTAATGCATTGCAGAGATAGAGTTGAATAATGTTACTGTTTGGGGATTATTGAGCTTATTGGATGGTTGTGAATTCTTGATGAATAGTTATTGTTAAGTGTTGAGAGAGTATTATCAACTGTTGAGACCCTATGTGTATTGTCATAACAAGGGTAAGGTTGTATGTATTGTTGGCCATATTATTGTATAATGTTGAGTGTTTTGTATGGTTGAGTCTGAACCAATATATTGTTAGTGAGGTGTCTTAATAGTTTGTCAACCATAACAGTTGATGTACTGTACTTCATTGGGCTAAACCACAAAGGAACTCACCAAACTCCTAAATAAATTGAAAAGAATGAACAATGCAGAAGTTGGTTCCCTGGAACACCATGCACCCAAACAAAACAATAGATCCCTTTCCAAGGGGATACTCACTTTGCTACAGCAAAAGCAGCCAGAAAAAGAGCATGAGTTGTGGCACAAAATCCTTGCACTTGGAACAAATTTGAAACACATGAAGGTCACATGGAAAGTCCTTTTCGAACTAGATGAACTGGATGCACTCCTTTCTGAAGTAAACCAGTTAGAAGGAAAAAAACTAATTTGGGCGTTAAAACTTGCTATGCTTGCTCTCATACAACCCAAGTTCTTGGAGGATCCTTGTGAAGGGGTTAGACTTCCAGTTGCATCTTGTCTCAGTAACATCATAAGACTAACCGACCCTATAGCTCCTTACAATGATGATGTTACGAGAAGAGTTTTCAGACTGATAGTAGAAACTTTTGGAGACTTGGACAACAGTGCAGGCTCTACCTTTGGAAAGAAGCTTGACATTTTAGGAGGCATGGCCATGACTAGGACTTCTGAGATCCTGTTTGATCTAGAGTGTGATGATTTGATCCTGCAAATGTTCCAATGCTTTTTTAGCATTAGGAAACATCATCTTGACAGAGTCATAGCACACATGTTGTTCATCTTGTCCTCATGTATGAGAGGTCGTGATACCATTTGTCGGGAGTTGCAATCTCGATTGTTGTCTATTTGGACTTTGGAGGAGAGAGCAGTTGGTCTCACCTGCCGCTTATGAGCTAGCTGAGAGGTTGGTTGAGTTGTACATTGGGATGTTCAGGAGGTAGTTGACCAGGGAGGACCAGCTCAAGATTGGGGGATCATGCAACAAGAATGAGATGAGGGGGGACTTTGCTTTGTCTGCAAGGGACCTTGGGGACCTAACCACTCATGCTCGAGTGATGTTGGGGAGATGATAGAGGTAGAGTAGGAGGAGATTCCTTCTTGGTTTCAGGGTGAGGACTCTTCTTTGGAGTTAATGTCAGTAGCCTAGATGTGCATCCATGTCTGGTAGAGGAGTATGACGAGCAGTTGATTGTTCCTAGGAGGGAAGGAGACACGGGAGCAGATGAGCGACTAGTGATTCAGCATAGGGAGCAGGAGACAGAGGACACACCCAGTGGGCGGGACGGGCCAGTGTTGGAGAGTCAGCTAGTGGCTCATGTTGAGCCCACAATGGAGGGTGAGTAGACACCCTTGGGGCTAGCCATCGGAGTGGAGCAGACAGATGTGCAGGCAGCCTCCAGGGAGTCAGTATTTGCAGACACTTGTCCTTAGGAGGTGTTGGAGGTTGACAGGGTAGTGTTGTAGACAGCTAGAAGATGGCAGGAGCACGGAGTCTCCGATCAGAGGAGGGAGGATTTGTTGAAGATGGTGGTGTATCCATCTTTGGGTTGGTCCATTGGTGAGGTACAGATAGATGCAATGGCAGCTAGCAGAGCTAGAGTATTTCCAGGCAGCAACCCTCTCCGAGAGTATATAGACAGGCGTGCAGCTCAGTTTGGCCACTCGTACCTATTGTATGGAGAGAGGCAGGGTTCTCTCAGTGGATATTGTCGACTGATCAGGTAGAGCAACATGGGTTGAGTATGGATTAGCATCAGCATAGTATACTTGTTCGATGGCCTAGATTGGCAGGAGATCATGAGTTGGTATCCTATTGATGTGTGATATCCTGCATCCAGGATGTGTTCTCTACATGCCTGTACAACTCTGTGTTGTGACTCATCATAAGCTATGTTGTACAACTGTTCTCGGATCATCCTCAAGGATAACAGTCTCTCCTTGTTCACTTGGGACTTGCTCTGTTGTTGGAGCTGGTGAAGCCTATGGGGTGACCTTGGTTGCTTTTGGCATGAGGTCAGTGCCCTAATCCTGTTTCGGCTATACCATCTTTGTGTCCATCGGTTCTACTACCGATTCATCTGGCTGAGCAAGTACCTGTGGCTACTCACCTTGTTCATCATCGGCTACTGGTGGATCTGAGTCTTCAAGCTGTATCAGCGCAGTTTGTGTTGTCTGAGCGCCTTTCACTTCCTCTTGTTCTTGTTCTTGTTCCTGTCCTTGCTGCACTTCCTTCTCTCTTCTACACAGCTCTTGTTCTTCTATGAGCTTCTGCTCTACTTCCTGTAACTTCCTCTCTATCTCTTCCATCCTTTAATTATCTCTTCTTTTATGCGCTCCTCTCCTGTCGTGGTGTTGCCTCTTTGCTTCTATCTCCAAAGCTACTCCCTTAACAAGTGGATCTTCCTTAAACTTGTAGCTTCACTCCGCCTCTGGGCTTTCGGCAATCTTCCACTTGCCTTCGTCTTGCGCAGGTTTGCTGCTTGTTGTTGCTCCCTGTGGTGTTGCTAGCCACTCTACTGCCATGTTGACTGGTTCATTGAGCCTAGAGGAGTTATAGCAATATCTCCAAGGGTCTTCCTCTAGCCAATGACACGCCCTGGGGATCCAAGGATAGTACACTCTCCTACAGTGGTCCCTGCATAAGCCATGTGGATTGTACAGAATGAAACTCTTGGTGCCAAACTTAAACTTCTTGAAGTCCTCGACCTCGGCATTTGCTTCTTTCAAACTCCGGATCGCATACAACCAATTTGCAAAGGAAGCATAGGTCATGGTGCCGCCTTCTTCTTGTGCAGTCCAGCTGATAACCCTGTTGAGATGTGGTATACAATCTCCTACATGGCCAGATTGTCCGTGGCAAACTTCGGCCAGCTGATTTTGGGTTAGTGTCTTCATTGGGATCATTGCATTCAAATCTCAAGAAATTTAAGCCTTTGATTCTATTCTCCTCCCCAATTAGGTCAATCCCCTCCTTGAGTGATCAACTATACCCTTGACTTAGTTTGGGTCCACTTGGCTTCTCTGTGGTCCCACAACTTCGTAACTCATATTCCACAAGTATTACATAGAAGCCATTTATCCACAAGGATCCTCAGACCTAGGAAGCCTCTTGTCAAGAGATATTCTCAAACCCTAGTTTGAGTATCCTCTTAGCCCTTCCTAGAGAGCCCATCACCTTGCTTCATAAGCAAGTAAGCCACATAATTGAGTCTCTCTTGCGAATAGGCTCTAGGAATCATCCTCTATCCATTCATTGATTTGCTCATCCTTGTGATTCCTCTTATATCGGGTCTCCTCCCATCGGTGAAAGTCCATAAAGAGTAGGGAGCCTTAGTTGAGGTGACAATGGGTTATCGCTCCATTGTTGCCCCTTGACCTAGTAGTTACCCTAGAGCATCCCCTCCTAGGACCCCTGCTAGTTTGAGCGGGTAACATTTTGGCGACTCCATTTTAATCCTAATATGCAAAATCATGAGAAATGGACTATTGTAAAGAAAGATTAATCTTGGTCCTACATTTGCAAAACTCAATGCCCAAGACCTTTGAGAACTACAAAAGAATGGGGATAAATATGTTGAATTTTATCAAGATTTATTGGAGGATATGGATAAAGAATTCATGCTCAAGTTTCACAGGTCAACAAAAAAGCAACTCTATGTCATGAGGTGTGCCTGTGAGAAGGACCCTGGTCGTCTTCTTGACATTGTTGGCCTAACTTGCGCTTTTAATATTCTGACTAACCTAATTAATGAAAAATATTATAATCAGTTGCAAAGTCACACAGAAGGTAATCAATTGGATGATCAAGGTGGCATTGAAGAAAGTTCAAGTGTGAAGGATCATCATCAAAGTAAGGAATGTATGGAACAGTGGAATCAATCTGAAGAAGTTGGAGAGGATCTTGGGAACCTAAATAATGGGCAAAAAGATGAGTCCTCCTTGGGTCCACATGATGAAAAGGATGATTTTGTGGACACGTGTTCGGAAAAATGAAGCTATGGAAAGTGAAGTTGAGGTTGACCTTACCTTTCTCAAGGATATTACTCTTGATGACTCTCCTTTTGAGAACCTTGAGAAAGGTTATCCCATTAGTCCCTTGGAAGATGACATTGGAGATTACTTCCACATTGAAAAGGAGAAATGGGAAATTTTTGGTCCTCAATTTGATTATGCTCCCATTTACGACACCAACAAGGAGCACGAGGCTAAGATTGGTCTTCCCTTTCTCTCGGGCATTATTTACGATGAGATTTATTATTTTTCCTTGCATGAAGAGGGGCAGTTGGAAGTAATCAATTCTTCTTTTCGGGAAGACGCCAATCTTCAATACAAATAATGAGGAAATCGATACAATAAGGCTCCCACCTATCCTTTGTATAACTCTATATTCAAGTCACTTGAGCCTTTAGATTATGATTTTGGGGAAGAAAAACCAGTTAAATATAATACTTCACCCTCCCCTTTTCCTCTTCCTATTGTTCATCATCTTGAGTCTTCCTCAAATGATTCCCTCACCCCTTCTAATGTGATCTCTAGTGACCATGGGCCCCTTTACCTTCCTAGGTATGATGTTGAGGAAGAACCATCCACTAGATGCACCCCTCCTTCCCTCTTTTACCCTCAAGATTGTGGATATAATCACTCCATTGAGCAACCAATATGTTGTCCCCTTGCGTGTTTCAAGTCTCCTTTCTCCTCCCATCATGACCTTGTGGCACCTACAAAACATAACATTATAAACAATGATTGTGATAGGGAGTTCTCAAGAGTGATCATTCATTCCACCATTGTGTACCTAGAGGGAAACCCGTGCAGTTCTAGATTGACTTATTTTCCTTCTCCTAGGGTCTCCTTTCCTTCTCCTAGATCTCTCTTCTTAATGAGAGAACAAAAGGAGAAAAGGAAAGGGTAGAAGGAATCATTTGAACATTTTCTTCATGAAAATTGAAGAGTAAAAAAGAACACTGAGGAAAACCTTAGCAGAGGAAGGAGAGTACAACAAGTGCAGAAGCAAGGACAAACAGTATAAATTTCAAAGTACCCTCTAGCAAATTGTCGTTGTACCAACATGAGTTTTGAGGGCAGTGATTGCACACTAAAGATGCACAACTTTTTGAGTGATTCAAACACAAAAATCGAGAAGTTGCAACGTTGCTATTGTGTTGTTAGAGCAGCAAATCTCAAGCACAAAATTCGAAGAATTGTTGCACAAATTTTGAGAAGTTCTGGGTGTGATTTTGAAGGTTTGACAGAGTTGTTAGACCTACTATAGCAGCACAGAAATCTAGAAAGTTTGGGCAAAGAATTGAGGGGTTATTTTACATGAGATTCAAGGGGACTAACAGTAGCATTTATTGTTGTCAGACTGTAATGAAGTTGGCACAAACTTATGCGCAAGAGGGCACAAAAATTCAGCATCTATAGCACAATTTCCAAGGAATTCTAAGCTTGAATTCAGGGAGATAAGTCCACTATGCCTACTGTCATTAAATGTTGTAATAATTTCTTTGAAAGTAATAAAAATCTCTCTCTACTCATTGCCCTTCGAGGTTTTTCCAAGGTCTTTGGACCAAAAATCACTATTAAATTATGGGGCAGTTTGTGTTATTCTCAGTAAAAAAATTAAGTAGAGTAGGCTTATGTGTTTCATGCTTTTTGAATATATTCATGTTTAAATACAGCAGCATAAAACCATGATGGGTTGAGCATTAAATTGATATTATTCCTAAAACTTGAAACTAGGTTGGACTTACAAATTTCTATAGGCCAAGAAAGGCATGCCTCTAAATTCTGCAAGTAAATCCTTGGAGCTTCCAAAAAATCCAACATCACACCAATTGTCAAACCCCAATATCTTGCACTTGCATCACACAAGCTATCAAGGAGATACATAAACTTGCATCCCACAGGGTACAATACTCAAACTTACATCTCACAAGTGAAGGATTCCTAGCATTACCATCCCACAAGACACTAATCCTTGTTACAAAATGTATGATCTTCCAAGGCTCTCCCAATAGTTACCTTTTGTCGCCCAAACTGTACAGGCAAAGTGCAACAACAGTCAGGGCAGGGGCTGTCACTCTGATCCCTGCCCTCTCCATCCTAACTGTCTCCCTACAGCAAACTATGGGGGTTAGTCCCTATGAAATGTGAAGATGGGAAACTTGTTGGCAATCAACAAGTCCAGGAGACATCACTGAATGGCCTAGCAACTTGGTTGAATTAGCAAAATAAATGATTTGATTAGATTATTGTAGGAGACAAGTGCCTTAACTGGATTCAATTACTTACTTAAGATAGATTATTTACCAAGCTACTGGATGAACAATTGTTGCTTAAGGATGCTTCACCATTATAAATGAGATGCAAAGCCTACAATCTAGATGAGATACAGAATCTTGGTTTATTTTAAGTTATATGTCTATCTAAGTGTATCCTTCTTCTCAATTGTTTTGAACCTAGTCTCTAGAGTAGGTTGTGAGAGAGAAACCAAGGGGAAGCAAGCAAGGGCTTGATTAACGATCCCTCCCCTTGGGTTCTAACCATCCGATGCCTCCGACGTTGCATAGACTGTGGCTTTGACGATTGCAAAGTCACCGTGTTAACCACTAAAGATATTCTAGACTCCCTAAGCTAGACGAGAAAGGTGGGTCTATCTATCTATCAACCAAACTTATGCTTGGAAGTTAATTAATTAATGCAAGAGGCTAATCTTAAGATGGTATAAGTGAATTTTTTTAAGGTGAGATTATTAAATTTCTCAAGTACTTAGAGACAAATAATGATTTTCAACTTGAAACAATGAAGTCCTTAGACAATGAACAAGGATAACCCTCACCACAAGAGAAAGCGCTCAAATTAAACGATGCCATAAAATGTTGCCGGGAATACCAAAAGATAGTTGCTTAAGAGATAAACAAGATCAAAATGGACAAAATCAATGCTCCTTAACATAATTAACAATCTTCAAGGTACTTCTAATGGACACAATTAGATCCCTTATCACAAATTAGATTAAATTCGATTAAAGTGCTTTAAGAGTGAATTAGATTCACAAAATCCACAAAAGATATTTTAATCAACAATGAGAAATGTACCCATTTATCTAATAGCAATAAGGGCAATGAGAAACAAAAGCATTAATCACAATGTCACTTAGAGTAATTAGCCAATCTCATTAGACAATTATCAAATCAATTAGAGCACTTATGTGTATTCATACAACAGTGCAAACAGATGCCAATGATGCAGGTATGCAATATGGATCAGCAAGGAGACAAATGATTGCAGCAACAAGAAAATCATCCAATTGCTCAATTAAACACTTATCCAAGATCTAAAGGATGCTAGAAACAAGAGCTTAGTGAAATTAAATGACCTTCAGAACTTTTTCCACCCACTGCAATTTTTATACCAGACATTGTGCAGTAAATTTCAGACCTTAAATTATTATTTCAGCCTTCATAAAATGATCAAATATGCATAGAGATGCAAGCCCAATAACTGCAACTAACAATATAATGATGAAATATGACTAACAATGAGTTATTATGACACTGTTATTCAATTTTATCACTGTTAGCAAATATATCAGATCTGAAGCCTACCCAACAGTCCACAAGAAAATAACTTATATGCACTTAAATTGACTTAGGCTTAATTCGCAATGCCTTAGATTGATTAGTAATGAATTTAGGCATGTTAAAAATGTGTTTAGGCCTTAAATATACTGCTGTCACAAAATATTTTAAAAATTAAATTTAGGACAGTGATGAAACAAGACGGTTAGAGATCAAACCCAGAGGCCTGGTGGCCTTTTAGATGGTAAGTGAGGCTTCCAATGGACTTGAGAACCTGCAACCACCAAGTTGGCTCTCGAAATGCTGCAAAACTAAATGTTAGAAATGAAAAATTAAATCAATGACTGAATAATGGTTGAATAAGGGCTAGAAAGAGAGGCTAAGGCTAGGAAAAACCCCAAACCAGGACTAAAGGAGGCAAACAAGGGCAGAAAAGTGGGAGAAGAGGCCTTCAAAGGCCACGGCAGGGAAGAGGAAGCCCCTTAGGGCTGACACTGGATAAGGGAAGGCATTAGAGGGCCTGTGGCTAAGGTTTAAGGGGGGTCGAGGGCTCGTAAGGGCAGCCCAAGGCTATGGCCAAGCTAGAAAGAGGGGGTCAAGGCCCCTAAAGGGCTAGACAGCTGCCCTAGAGGGGGGTCGAGGGCCTTAAGAGGCAACGTCCAGCACTAAAAGGGCTGCAGCCAAGGGAATGAGGAGATTCGAGGGCCCTAGGAGGTCCCTAGGCCTCACGACTAGGCCAAAAATGGAGGATAGCTAGGCCTTAATGTCTTAAAAAAAAAATCAAACCCCTACAAACACAAAAAATCTCCAAATATCACTGCAAAATGTTGGACAGCTTCCTTTCTTAGGTTGGATGTTGAGCTTGGAGGATCAATGGGAGCTAGATCTTGCCTTCCTAGGCCTAGATCTACCTCAAAACCCCAGCAAAATTTTCTTGAGCAATTTGTAATCCACCTGCACAAATGAATAAAAAAATGCCAAACCCCAAATATATATATACACAAAATAAAACCCCAAGTGCTGAAAAAATAAAACGAGTTAGAAATTATTTACAAATGTACAATATTTACAAAATAATAATCTCAGCAGTGTGACCGGTGAACGAACAGGGCGGTTGCGGCAAAGTTGTGACAGCACATCCAGGTAGCCGGGGCAGGGCTGCACGTTGCAACGGCCGAGTCGGGTAGACCGGTTGAGTTGCATGACAGTCTGATTTCTCATGTTGTAAACTATGAACTCGGTCAAGTTATCTCCCGAGAATTGTAAAAACAGAATTTATAAATAATAATTGTTGTTATTACGTATTTGTAAAGTGTCTCTTGCACTTTTTATGTTGGTGAAGATTCATGTTTATTCTGCAAACTAATAATGAAAATGATGAAAGATGAATGTGTTAGGCATAGTCCGGGAAATGACTCCGAAAATAAAATGTTTACGCATTTAGCCGGTGCCGCACGAGGGCTAACTCGTGCAAAAAGATTGAATTTTTCTTAAAACTCGCTTTTAGATAATCCAAAAATGAATACTTTGGATTAATTTCCTCAAAAATTTGACTTTGACTTAACCACCAAGGTCTAAGGGCTCAATTTTACTTAAAATATCCATTTCTCCTTTAGCGAGGGACCTCAAAAAACTGACTTCTTTTTTACCCACGAATTTTAGATTATTTTCCACTTGTAGAGAAATTAATTTCTCTATAATTATTTTGACTCAAAATTAATTAATTTTCTAGCTTAGAATTTTAATTTAATTTAGTCAGAAAAATTAATTAATTGACACTAGAGGGGATTAATATTTTTTTCCACCCTCAAATATTTTAGCCATGGTTTCTGATTGCGAGGGACCATGCACCAAAATATTTTTTACATCAAGATATTACAAATTCAACCCTTAGAAGGGGAAATACACATTTAGATTCAAACTTTCAATAATTCACTCAATTTTGTGACACAATATGATCTAGTATAGACCAAGTGTGTTTGTAATAAAATAATTTAGCCAGATGCGTTAAAATTATTCTCAATCACACTTTTACAAAAGACTCTATATAACACTAGGACTCACCTAAGACCTTGTCAATGAATTCCACCCAAGCTTTGGGGTTTTAAACTAGAAGAAAAGCTTTGTTGATTATCTGTGTTTAGAAACACACATAATTCTGTGAAGTTAAAAAACTTCTTAGGATAAAGTCCTTTGCCAAAATCAAAGGCTTACCTAGGTGTTGTTACATATACTAGCATCATTTACATACAACTTGCTGAAATTGGGTTTACAATGATACAAGAGTGTTCGCTGAGGACTTTGAACTTTGAAAAAAATTCTTCACATTTTTGTATTCTACTTCCTTGGATTGTTGACAAAGTGTGGTCAATATCTGGCTCTACTTGGGGACACTTTGCTTCGTTGAAGGAATGTGAGAATCCAAAATCCTATATCCAAGAAAACAAATTCCATCAAATAGATATCCACTCAAAATCAAAATCATCATGTATATATTGAACATTTGCTAGAATAGAAAAACTACTCTAACAAATCAAATATAAAGCCATATTACTTAAATGCATGAAAGAAAACTAACTAATGACATAAATAAAATCCTAACGAGGGGTGTAGGGTTAGAAATACAATATAGATGATGCCATTGGCATCATATGTCATCCCTGTGGTACAATTTGGAACACCTATTTGCTTATGGGTAAGTCAATCGGTTGCTTGTCAGATGTCCCTTGTTGAATCTTGGCCCTTTTTGGCTGATGTGAACTTTCATCATTGCGATGCATGTCTTTTTCAAAATCAAGCTTTCTTCTTTTCTTGCTTGGGAGATGAGATGAAGAAAAATGATACATACGCTGAAAGAATTCAGTCACAAATGTATTATGCTCTAAAGGGTGACCCTGTGGTTCAATTTCCTCATCATTGTCTGGCCTCTTTGGATTTTCAACATGGTACCTTCTTTCTACCTCTCTGTACAATCTGACCATACCACCTGTTGTTGCAGGAATAGTAGCATATGATGATCCAACTGAATGCATCCCCCCGGATCAGCTGCAAACTTCCTTGATAGAAGCATTCCCCATAAATCCGGTACATCTATGACTGCGATGTCCATAGTGATAATTTTATGTGGATTGTTAGCTAAGGCTACTTGCAGATCTTTAACCACACCAAGGACTTCAATTTTCTTTGAATCCAGAGAGAAAATGTTGTGATAGGGCCTCTTGCGATTCTTAAGTTTAACTGGTCCATAACCTTCTTAGTCATGACATTGTTGAGGCTCCGAAATCCAGCATACAGTAGTGAAGCAAGCAATCATTAACAATTCAAGTCAAGAAGAAAGGTTGATTATCTTTGTTCGTCATGTAACAATTCAAAACCTTCAATTTAATTTCTTCATCTTTTTGGTGTGTATCTGTCTTATCCTGTTGAGCCATGCCTAAAGCTTTGAAAATGTTGCTCTTTGGGAAGGAGTCTTTAAAAATTCTAGGACGGAAATTTTAACATTGTTTATCCATGCAGCCCAATCAATTTTCAGCCCTAATTAATAACTCTTAGGTGCAACGTGTTGCTTATTCTAATTCTGATCTTTGCCCTTCGTTTGATAAGTGTAACATTTACTTCTAGCAATTTCCAGAATTTGTTCCTAAGATGGGGTTTCACCATATACTTGTGTGATAGGATCCTTTTCATTACTGAAGTTGTTGATGGTGAAAGATGAGGGGATCATGTATGTGCAACGCCCTTCCTTTGAAGGATTCTGATTAACATTGTTAATTTGTTCACTGGTATTTCACTTAGGAGCTTTCTAACAATGGCACATGAACTTTCTTCATGAAACCCTTCACAAGGTCTGCAAAATGGAACAGGTTGATTGACGACATTAGCAGATTCAAGCAGAGTGGGAGGCCTTTGATCATTAAGAGGATTTCTTCTTGGCCATGAATTATTGTTACCTTTGTTATTATTATTTCTAGGTTGAACATTCTAAGCTTGATTTTGTTCCATTTGAATCAGTCTAGACTGCTAGGCACTCATTTCTCTAGCATGCTCTATTCTCATTTCTTCAATCATTTGAGTTAATTCTTTAATTAGGTCATGCTCTACCTCCTTTATTTCCTTTCCCTTAGCTCTGTCTGGACCTCTTTCAAAACCAGGTATTTCTGACCTACCCAACGCTTTCTTATCTTTTTCTAACTCTTCGGCAATAGCTTGAGCAGTGGCTAAATCCATCGGTTTTGCACGTTTAATTTCATAAGATGTAACACAAAAGGCTTCAAGATACTACTCTAACAGAGACTTGTCTAGAGGTTTATAATCTTGAGTCATTTCTTTGATAATACTTGAATCTTTGATTAAATTCCTCAATTGTTTCATTCTCATTCGGCTTAATATTGTTGATGGCTTTGAACAGATATCTTTCTTCCCTTTTGTCCCCATATTTACCTTTAAATGCATTGATGATAGCTTGCAAAGAATCGAAGGAGTTATCAAGCTTGTCTAAGTACCATTGCAATGCATCATCTTCTAATGAAAGGACAAACAGCTTCATCTTAACATCTTCATGATTGTAGGCAGTTGTGTGAGGCTTGAGCATGTCTTAGCAGGAAAGATGTGAATTTCTTGATACGAGCATCAGCATTGATTGCATTGTTTCTTTGAAACCAATGTTTTAAGACTCCGACTCCGACTCCGACTCGGTCGAGCAATGACTCCGACTCCGACTCCGAAACGGTAATGACTCGGCCGACTCGTTTTCAATGACTCGGTCATTGTAAAAAAAACATTAAATATTTAGTTTTTTGATAAAAAAACATAATTTTGAAGATTTTAAACATAATTTTAAAGATTTTCATTCATGTTTCCAAACACACAACATTATAATATAGATGGAAGACAACATAT
>APFE030020442.1:169990-196438 GCA_000404065.3 Pinus taeda | reverse complement strand
GAGGTTATTTGGGCATTTGCAAAGAACGGATTGTACTGCCCCAAAGAAGGATACATCAGGCTCATGGATCCATATAAACCACAGTCCATTGACCTGAACTGGAGATCATTTTGGAAGCTCAAGGCTGCCCCTCGCACCTGCCTTTTACTGTGGAACGTTTTGTTTGACAAGATCCCTACTGGTGCCAATCTGATGAAAAGATCCTTTCATGGACCTTTTCGGTGTCATCTTTGTCAACTCGATGAAGAGAACACAGAGCACCTCTTCCTTAGCTTCCCTTCTTCCAAAGAATTTTGGAACTGTATCTCTGCTCACTATACTTCCCTCAATCCCTACCAAGGCAACAACATTCAAGATGCTTGGAAATCTTGGTGCCATGACCACAGGGGAAAAGCCAGGAACCTGCCTCTTCTAGCCTGCTGGGCTATTTGGATCGCTAGAAACCACTCCATTTTCAATCTCAAAGACCCCCACTGGCCTTCAATACTGCTTCATACCATTGCTGATTATGGCCTTCTTCCTGGGGATGACAACACTGCCCCTCCTCGCACCATCATACCTGAAATCATAGACTATACTAAAGCTTGGGCATATTTTGATGGTTCTGCTCAGTAGACAGGATGTGGAGGAGGAGCCATACTTCACCTGAATGTATCTCACAAGTACAAAATCCATATCAACCTGGGAAGGGGTACCAACAATTTCTCTGAGCTTTGCACAACAAAACACCTTATATATTTCGCTTTAATACATCATTGCAGACATCTTCAGTTATTGGTGATTCAAAAATTGTGTGTGACTGGCTCAATAATACATTGCATTGTAATGCATATACATTGAGGCACATACTTGGAGAAGCTCAAAGATTGATATCCTCTTTTGACTCATTTGTTTGTCGACATATTTACAGGGAACAAAATACGGAGGTTGATCAACTTTCAAAAGAGGCAGCGCATTTACAGGATGATGACTCGCTGATCCAGGAGGAAATCGATGGTACCCACCATCAATATTATCACAGACCTTCTGTTGATCATGGACAAATTGGGATATAAGCCCAATGGTTACTAATATCATTGTAGATATTATGTTTTTTTCCTATATCTATTTCTGTGGTTGTAAATATTACAGTTTTGGACTTGGCACATAGTAAATCTCTCTCTGCGTAGAGATGATACAATTTTGGTTTATTTCCTCCTCCATGCAGAGGGATGTTTTGATACAACTTGGTTGATGGTTAGCTCCCTGTGAGGAGTAATAGTGATTAGCAGTTAAGTTTATTTCTGGACAGTTTCTTGTATCTTGACAGGCAATCTTGCCTCCTTATGAATATGCCTTGGCATCTACAAAATGTAATTTCTTATACATTAATAGAAATTATGACTTTTTCCATGGGAAAAAAAAACATATGCAGAAAAAGCTTTCCCGGGATAGATATTTTAATTCTATATATTTATGTTTCTTAGTTTCATTTACATAATCAACATCGCACTTATATATCACACCCACTTTTATATCTTTTATTAAGAGAAATTGGTCCCATAAACTGTTTCAGAGCCACCATTCCAAATGGAAGAGGAGCTTCCTTAAGTTCCTGGTTGGGTGGTTTTGCCTGATGTTGAGGTAGAGATTGTGAAGCCTTCAACATTTTTGGTGCTAGTAGGAGGTCCTTCAGACCATCAATGGAAAGAAGATCCACTCTTAAACCAAACAATCATTCTAAGAGTCAGTCTCCCTCAAAATCACCATCAACTTCTAGATCACATTCCAGATCTCCTAATCCAAGATCTTAAGTTGTTCAAAAAGCCACCAAAACACCTAGCACACTTTCGAAGTTAGTTGGAAAAATTTATTCTCAAATAACAATTGAGCATCCTGAAGTTCAGTCTTTGATCCAAAAATTGGAAGGAATTTCCATTTCTGGAAAAGAATTCTCCAAAGCAATATATCCAAAGGAAGTGTTTCGTCATCCTTACAGTCTTCCAGTGTATTAACTATATCCCAGAGTGAAAAACTTGGATTTAAACCTTTTGAATTTACATTAACTACTCATCGGAGTAAGAAAAATACTCCAGAAACTCATTCTTCTACTATCAATATTACATCACAATCTTCCCCTCTTAGTCCTTCTCTTGGTCCTTCCACTTCTTATACCTCTTTAACTTCATCTAATCAACCTCTCATCCTATCCATTCACATTCCTCAAACACTAGATGATCCTCAAACACAATCTTTTAGTGAAACTATAATCAGTAGTACTACATGAAAATCTTTCACAATGGCTCAATCACCATGTTCCCCCTCATCTTCTATTACTTCTTCTGCTCCAAGTACTCCCAAAATGTCCCAAAGACCATAGAATAACCCTCGGGTAGTAAAAATGGCTCCACCATTACATCCTCTTCCCAAACACCAAGAGAGGTGGATTCCTAAGTTTAATCTTGATGATGGCCTCCCTATAGAGGAACATCTTCATAATTCATGTTAGCCATCAATCTGAATGAATTCACTGAAGAAGATTGTGTTGTTAGACTCTTTTCATACACATTTGAAGGGATTTGTAGGATCCTGCTATTTTTCTCTTCCTTTTGGATCAATAACAAATTAGAATACATTCAAAGAGAATTTTTTTTTGAAATTTGGTGACGACTGAAAAACTACAACTTTGATTAATGACTTATCAAATGTTAAGACCAATCCAAATGAAAGAACCAAAGATTTTAATTCTAGATTCAACAAATTAGTAAATAATATCCCAACCACTTCTAGACCAGGGACTGGTGTACATATTGAATTGTATATCTCTTCTCTTCCTTCAAATATTTCTATGTTCATAGATAGATCCAACAAAATAGTATTTCCCGATAACATGAAAGAACCTATATCTCTAGAAAAGAGAATCCTTGCTCTTGAAAAGAAAATTTCCCTTGATGAAAGAAAGAAAACTAGAAAATTCACTTTTAAAGATGAATCTAAGAAGAAATATCCCAAAGATTCTTTTACCTAAAGGATTACAAAAGGTTCTAAAGAAAATTTCAAATGAAATGGTAGAAATTAAAAAGCAAGTAGATGAAACCTCTAAAAATCCCTTTTGGCCTTTCAAAAGGACTCAACCATCACAGTCACAACCACCTGCCATTATATCAAATGTCGAATCTGATCAAGATGATGAAGAGGAAGAATACTCTTTATTTGCTAAAGAATCCCAAGAAGAAGAGTTAGCAGAAGCTTATGGTTTATGGGATTTCATCCCAACTACTTTGGAAAATGAAGAAGAAGTAGAGGACCTTCTAGTATGTACTAGAAGTAAGGGACTTGCTGATTCATCATGAGACAATAAAACACAGAAGTCCCCTTCTCTCCTTAATAAGGAAAAAAGTGTAATTAAGAAGTCTTCTAGTTCTTCTTCAAATTCACTTTTGATTAATTCTAAATATCCTTATTCATCCATGTCTTTGATAAGCTCTGACACTATGGAATACAATATTATCAAGGAAATGAAAATTGTCAAAGGCAACATTTATTTTTATGAGGTTGGTAAATTAAACAACAACATAAACTTTTATTTAAATAATTGAAGTTCCAACTTCTCCATTAGCTATTGTTGTCACTGCAAAAGCCTCAAAAGGGACAAACAAACCTCCTAATGTCTCTTCAGATAAAATTGACTCATGAGATGCCATTTTGATAGTAGATAGATCAAATTCCCATACTCCTCCTTTTTTATTGACTTTTGATATTTTTAACAAGAACGTTCATAATTGTTTAGTAGATTTTGGTGCATCATTAAATGTCAAGCCTTATGCGGTATGTCTTAAATTGAATATAACACCACAGAAATATGTTGTCCAGATTGTTCAGTTAGATAGCACAAAAGTCAAAGTTTTATGATCTAGGTGGATACTAGTGGCCACCCCCATATTATTGCCTAGACCCACCAGTCAGTTTCATCTATTTCCTTAATTCTAGCACAATTTACTATCTTTTGGCAGTTTTTTGGGTCCTGAGCTTCCAGATCCGTTTTGAGGTCCTAAACGATGTTTGTTTGGCAAACTTCCTTTGGTGATTACTATTGCAATCGCATTAGAAATTATAGTCCTCAAAGAGATATTTCCAACAAGGTATCATACACATCAAACAAAGATACGATTACCAAGTTATGACCCCAAGAAGTTGGTTGCCCAACTAACCCCAACAGGGCCCATAAAACCTTGGTTTTACATCTCCTCGGGTTAGGTTTTGGTTGTTTATGGTTTTCCCTTATTTTTAAATAATAAAAATGTCCTCGAGACTCATTATAACTCAATTTAGAGGCATGTAGCTGCCACATCTCTTCTCAGAGATAAGCTGCCATCGCCTGAGCTATCTTATTTCCATTCTATTTGTAAACATAATTCAGTATTTTTCTATTAATGGAATGAAGTGTTTTTCTGCTGCATCTTTATGTTTATGATTATATCTATAAGTTGTTGCATTCCTTTTTAAGTTCAAATCATTTTGGAAGAAATAAATTCTATTTTAATAAGATTAGCTTCCAATTCAGAGGTTATTCCTGAATTCTATGGTCTTATTCTAAGAAGAGACTGGTCTAAAAAACTATATGGTTACTTTGCAACTAATTGGTCACACATGTAGCTTCCCGACAATGGAAAACCAAATCAAATTCGTGTTGATAGGGAAAAACACATGAAACATTAAGTGACTAATTTTGATGAAGAAAATGAATCAATAGTTTATACAAGCAATATTCTTGGAAGTTATTCCTATGAGACCTTGTTTGGTGATTTTCAAGTGCAAGAATCTCTCTTTCTAGTTGACTATGTTTCATTGAAAATTGAAAATTTCTCCCAAACAGATTATTCTAAGTGTATTAGTCTTGTAGAAAACCTTGTAAATAGGCATGATAGTGTATTTTGGACCCTTTATTTTGATGGATCGAAATCTAATGAAGGAACATGAGCTAGCTGCATTTTGGTTAATCCTTATGGAGAAAAAACTATGCTAGCTTGTAGATTAGTGTTTGACTGTACCAATAATGTTGCATAATATGAAGCATTGGTACACGACTTATAGAAGGTTATTAGTCTTGATATCAAACATCTTAAAGTTTTTGGTGACTCAGAGATTTTTATAAAACAAGTTAGAAACAACATCCATTATGTTTCTAGTCACCTTAGGCATTATTAATCTTTGATCCAAGAACTCAATTCTGATTTCATTGCATTCAACATAGCTCCTATTCCAAGAATAAAAAATTCTAGTGTTGACCTGAAGATTTCAATCCAGATAGATTTTCTATTGAATTAATTTTTACCCCTCGATTCCAAACAATATTACTAATTGGTGAGTGTTTAATGATGACAATGACATCTTGAGTTTTTAACATCTAAAGTGTCTTACTCTGATCATACTATCAATGAAGATGAACATGACAAATAGTTGAATAAATCCTCTGAGGAAAATTCTTTATCTAAACCTATAGTTAAACTAGAAGATTTATACGATCTAAAAGATAGGTTCAAAAGAGTAACTAATTGCAAGCATAAAAGTTTAACTCGTAGATTTGAATTGGTTAACATAGGATCTAATCCTAAGCCTCAAAACATTAATTTGGGCCTTGGAATTTCACTAGATGAAAGACCTGTTTTCATTCATTTGTTGAAAATATACAAGGATATAATTGCATGGAATTATGATCATCTAAAAACCTCTCACACATCCATCATTCAACAAATTATCCCTATGCTTTCAAATGTTAAGCTAATCCAACAAAATCTTAGGAAAATCCACCCTATATTGGAAGCTCAGATTAAAACTAAACTGAATAAGCTTCTTAAAGCTAAAATCATTTTTCCAGTCAGACATTCCAAGTGGGTCTCAAACCATGTGCCAGTTAGAAAGAAAAATGGGGATATTCATATTTTTATAGATTTCAAAAATTTGAGAAAATATTATGAAAAATATAACTTTCCTTTGCCCCCAATGGAACAAAATTTACAATTTGTTCTTGGTTCTGAATTAATGTCTTTCTTAGATGGATTTTCAGGTTACAAACAAATTCTTGTACATCCAGATGACAAATTGAAAACCACATTTAGGACTAAGTGGAGGACTTACACTTATAAAAATATTCCTTCCAGATTGATTAATGTTGGGGCTACTTTCCAAAGAGATATGGATATTTCTTTTAGAGGTTTGATCAATAAGACAATTTTAGTGTATCTAGATGAAATTACAATTTATTCCAAACAAAGAGGTAATCATTTACATGATTTAAAACAAATCTTTTAAAGATGTAGAAAGTTTGGAATCTCCCTAAATCCTAAAAAGTCATTTTTTTCTCTTAACGAAGGAAAATTTCTAGGCTTTATAGTGTCTACAGAAGGAATATGCATAGATCTAGATATAATGAAGGCAATATCTGATATCCCCCTACCACATGTTATCACCCGGATTGAACCTCAGGCTGAAGGAAGGCAATGCCAGGTGTTATAGACATATTTGGGAACTGCAACCCCAATCACATATGTCCATAAACCAAGGGCTTCTAAACCCCTAAAAGTGTTGTTTCATACCCTAAAGGAACAAGGTCAACTTATTACATCATTTCCCAGAAGTTCTCCCTGAAAAATTGCTCAGAACTGGTCAAAATTAGACCATACAGACTGCTCCATGCTGAGGGTGTGATGCATCTCACCTGTCACATGCAAAAGGTGTGATGCATACTAAAAAGCCCTTCTGTAAGGTGTGATGAGTGAGAGCAGACAAATGGCAGAGGCACTTTGCTAGGTGAAAACCCAAAGAATCTTCTAGAAACTGCTCATTTGACACTTGCCTCTTTGAATTCGCCTAGGGATGAGTAAGAGATCATGAAATCTCCAAGTGGAAACAAGAACTATTAGTAAAATGACACTAATCAAAAGCCCAGAAGCTGACTCACCCACCTTTAAATATCTATATATGGATCCCTCATCCCAGAGATCCGGAGGCTAGAATTTTGTATTTTGTAAGGAAGTGCTATTGGCTTCTCTGTGAAACATTGTACTGTTGGGTGATCTAAGCTTTTCATGAGGTGAAGAGGGTTTTCATGCTGGGAGGATGGCGATGGATCAAACAGTTTGGTTGTAATCCTCTCTTCTACTACTTCTATCAATAAAGTTATTTGAGTTTTCCTTCATATACTTGTATATCTCTAAATCTTGTATTTGTGTATGCATTTGTATGGTTAAGATACATCTGATCCTATATTTTTTATGGTTATAGATCTCTATGCTTTGATGGTATTTTGCTGCTTTGACTCTATAGGTGTTCTTTGAAGCAGGACAAGTGAGAAAAGAGTGGCGAAAGCTCTAACAAGGGAGAGAGGAAAAAATCAAGGAGGCTAGTGAAAGACTGAGGTTGGTACTGTCTGCTTCTCTCTCATCTATCTCTCATAAAGGAAAATACAAGTGACTTTAAACTATTTCTTTCTAATATAGCTACGCATCTTAGTGGGACTAGCAACTCTGAATGGACACTATTTTTCCTGATAACACCAGGGTAACCACAAACCACGCTTCACCAAGTAGGTATCCCTACTAGGCCAGGAGAGGGCTCTCTCAATAAGGATCTCAACCAAATTGAATGGATCTAGAAATTGATATGAGGCTAGTTATAGTAGCATAAGGTTTCATTTGATTTTGAAGGGTTTTGTTGGATCAAGAGGAGCCAAATAGTTAGGGCAAGGAAATTAGGTCAAAACTACAGGGTTTTCAATGGGGCAAGGTAGGCACAATGATCATAACCTTAGGTTTTGATGGATGAGGTGCAAAGACAGGTGAGGAGCTAGGAAGAGCATGTAAACCTCATGGATTCTTCCTAAATTGAAGAAAACACAGACTGTGAAATGTCTACCCAAAACAGAGCATAAAAGTTATGGATTCTACCTTTCAGACTTCTATACATTCACATAAAGAGTATGAAATGATGAAATGGAGTCAAAAGTACATTTTAACACATGAAAAAATAAGAAAAAATGAACTGAGCATCATACCACATGGATCCCAAAGAAATAGCTACAAATTTTCATTAATCTCCTACTGTCACTGGTGCAAATGATGTCTATCAAAGCCTAAGCAATCCCACTGAATCCAACCCTTTACAATGAGAAAGAAAAAGAATATATAGACCTCAATTCAACCTCATCCCATCTTCAGGGGTCTAATCCTTAATATGAGGAACTAGTCCATCAAAAGCTAAACAAGAAGCTAGAATCTAGGCAGCCCTAACAACTTGCCTTTAAAAGGGAGGAAACTGATTCATTTGACTTCAAGAGAACTTTTGATCCAATGAATCTACCCTCCAGTGACTAATATTCATATTATTTACATGCCTAGTCACCATTTACATCAATAAAAACATCATCCATGAGAGAAAACCCAAAAGTTACAGTCATGGCACAAAAAAGTGAAAATTTAGCAGAAAATTGTCCTGTGTGTAGCACATTTTGCAGGGCCAATTTGAAGGCCTTCTCGGTGTCCCAGTTGAGTTCATGATAGAGCATTGGAAATCCTATCCTCTCTACATTCCAAATATTCCTTTATTTTTCCATTTGGAGTTGCTTTGACCCCTCAAAAACTGTTTCTCCCAATACTGCTTCTATGCGCAGTGCCATGGTCAAAAAGAGGGTATAAAGGTCATTTTTTGGAGGCCCCTTGAACATCAAGTGGAGTAAACACTTGCATATCCACTACAAACAACTTTCTAGCCCCTCTCTGATGTGTTTCATCGGTTTCAATATTCTCAACAACTTTAGTCTTTTTAGCCTTCTTACTTTTCTTTACTTTGGTACTGCTGGAAGGCCTTTCTGCTTCTTGAGGTACTGGTGGAGGAATCCGAGGACAATTGAAGATGTCATTGGCAATAAATATATCCCAGGAGATGTTGAGGAGGTTGATATAATGTAGCACAATAATCTTAATCAAGGAATAGTGATAAATACTATTCATCTTCTGACGGTATGACCTTTTCTGTACAATGTAGGCCATCTTCTCAATGTTCCTGAATAAGAAGTATGGGATGTTCAACATTTTCACTCTTCTGAAGTGCATGAGAAGCCTAATATGGTAGGTGTATAGTCTGAAAAATCTGCCCTCACATGTAAAATACTTCATAATGATCCTCATCATGGGGGCATACTTGTCGTGAAGGAACATGAAAGGAAAGGTCCTCTTCTTTTCATTACTGTACCTGGATTTGATGTATGGCTCATTGTAGTGCTCATCCAAATGTTGTGCTTTATACCATTTTTTCCCCACATTCGAAATCCTTGTAGCATTCGCAATGATGGATGTGGAAACTGCAAATGTCACCTCGGCAAGAGTTACCCTGTTATCATGGAGATTTGCTACAAAAAGCCTATTCAACTCAGGATTATGTTGAACTCTTTGTACTTGCTCACAAAACTCATAACATACTAGATACCTGAAATAAGAGACAGTCATATGGGAAGCCTCTAACTCTCTGATGTTTGATGGTTCCTCTCTAATAATTCTGCCTCCCTTATGTGGTTTTCTCTAATGCTGAGGTTCATCCTCCATGCTTTCACTGCCACTGTTTTCCTCCTCCTCATAATATTTATCCTCTTTATCCATGTTTTTGAGTTTGAAGCTTTAGAAACCCTAGAGAAGGTAATCAAGAAGTGGGAGTTATGGTGAGTAGGGATAGTGGAAGGGGAGAGGATTTTGTGTGATGTAGGAATGAGATATGTATGATGTGAGAGTGGGAAAGGGGGGTATCTTTTAGTAGGGACTATTTTGTAAGTAGGGGTTTAGGGATTTTATTTGGGGACTAGGGTATAGGGGATAAGTGTATCTGATAGTAGGGAATAGGGAATAAGGATGATATTTATGGATATGATAATAAGGTATGGGAATGAATAGGAAAATGATAAGCAGGGAGGGTTTTTAGAAAACCTAGGGTTTGTAAATTTTAATAGAAAACAAACTCAAAAATCTTGAAATGAGTTTTGGGAGGACAACTTTAGGAGTAGACTTAGTTTTTTGAGGCTCTATGTAGCAAAATGAGTGATTTGGATGCTTGTTAGGATACTTTTTATGGTTTCCAGCCCTATGCACAACACTATGTACAAGTGAGCAATGCCCTGTTGTATGCGCAACACTGTGCAAAAGTATGTAGTGCCCACTCTAGTTTCCTGACCTTAATATGACATTATCTTAGACACTTTATTCTTTGAGGACCTCAGGTTGAGGATCCGGACACATGACACTATTATTAGCGATTGAGATATTCATGGTTGCAATGTTTATGAATGTTTTCCATTGATATTATGATAACATGAATGGTTATGTATCTTATCTATCAGTATTCTGATGATTGCAACATTAAATAGTTAAGTTTGGTCTCTATTTGAATCTATGATGAGGATAGTAAAGAATATGTATGCGCTTTACTAAAAGCATAATGATGATAAATTTGATGGATAGGTATATTTCTATGATGTTAAGATGTTGATAGCTTAATGAATATGTATGTTTCCATTGATGATTATTGATGATAGCCACGAGGGATGTGTCCCCTATGTTACCTACTTTCTTTAGTTCAGACTTACAATGGACAATGATGTGAATGACCAGAAATTGTTAATGATGCTATTATGATAATGACTAACATTGAGAAACCTTGTTACTGATGGTTATTGAGTATGGCAGGAAACCATCAGAGGCACTCGCATATGACATGTCGATGACACCTGGTTTGATGAAAATTCATATTATTTTATCTTTTAAAGTCTAAGTCGATCTTGAAATCCGCCATATATGTTTAACTATATTATGATGATATGTTAATGGTTGCAGGCACAAATTAGTTGCTTGAACGAATGACCCACATATGGGTGATGGGGTTGTACAGGTGGATGGAACTACATGGGAGGGGTGGGACAGAGTCCCTGATCTCACCCACTAGCACTCCTACCGTGACTTGGGCTGGAAGGGTTGAAACACCTTCACCTTGAAGATCATAATGCCATGAGGTCTGGTCCCAAAGTTGGGTCGCTCATGAGGATTTTACTGGGGGGCGCGCATCAAGGTGGATTCCTTGATCCCCGGCACCATTAGTCTCACTATAGCAGACAACATAAGAGATGATAGTAGTCTATGACGTTGCACTATACTTTCCCCTCGTAGTCACTGGATGCTTGAAGGGCAAGTGGTGTGGCACCCTTGGAACTTCAGGGGAAATTCTTGAAGGGCACGACCAACTTGAGACCCTTGGCATCACAATTAAACTATTAGGTGTGGCACCCTTGGAACTTCTAGGGAATTTCTTGAAGGGCACAACCAAACTTGGCACCCTTGGAATCATTAAAAATAAATAATAATAAATAAAAATGAGCAAGGAATGAAAACTAGGTTAATTTACATCAAGGGTAAATGATGATTAGAAACCAAGGTAATTAAATCAAAAATAAAACTTGGAATGAGGATCATAGGAAGAAATAAAATAGAGTACCTTAAAAACCCTACCCTTCCCATGTTGGAAAATACTAGGTAGATTATGTGGTTTAATTAGGTAAAACGGGAAAGACGAACATAATTGTAAGGATAAAGATTAATCCTAAACAAATTAAATCTAATTAAGAAAAGAGGAAGGTGAATTAAAATAAGAATAATAAATTAAATTTAGAGAAATGTAGAGAAGCTCCCAACATAAGAATATCCATCTAAGAGACAACCTAAGTTAAATTAGGGAGTAGATTGGGGATTAAATCTTGACTCATTAACTGACTTCAAGTTATGAACACAAATTAAGGAATAAAAGGGGGGAATAAAGAGACAACTAGGAGAAGAAATAGGAATCTTGTTGAGGTGAGGAAATTATTAGTTTTAAATAAAAAGTTAAGTAAATAATTTTGGGTGACCCTTGATGAGAAAGTGACACATGGGTAGGTGAATAATCAAGCTTTTGAATTATAAAAAAAAATATCATTATGCATGACATGCCAAGTCATCTATGAGGACTCTTATAAAAGAAGGGGCGAGCCATGGGAGAAGGGACGTTTGGGAACCCTATTGTGGGATGGATGATATGAGAGTAGTGATTGCGAAGCTATAGTGAGTTTGGTGAGGTAGAGGGTTTTTAGAGAGGGGACTCTTGAGCCAAGGTGTGCTGGGAAGAAGAGTACCCAAGGAGTAGGCTGGGAGGTTAACTAGTGGGTCTTCGCATTCAGATCAAGTGCGTCATCATTCACTCGCAGAAGTGACCGGCAACAAGGGAATACCAGTACCAGTAGAGCAAGCAGAGTCTCGCCTTCTAGTGAACGGTACATATGTATTTCATTACTAATTGATCTTAGTTAAAAGTATGTAAATGTTATGATATGTTTCCTAAAATGAGTGTCAGCAATGTGTGTGTTGAATAAATTTGAAATCTCAATGCATTTCTTTTCTGGTCATATTTGCTATAAAAAAAAAAAGGTAAAAAATAAAAAATAAAAAATAAAAAATAAAAAAATGTATATAGTCCTTACACTTGGTATCAAAGCCTAGGTTCACACATTGGGCCTAAGAACAGTTATTATATGATAGCAAAAAAAAAAAAAATCCTTCTGAACTCAGTATCTATAAATGAAAACTACCAAACATCTGGAGATGAACAATTTAAAGTACCAGACCAAAATTGGTTGCTGCCCCCGTGAACTCTCAGTTTTTTTTTCTTTTGGGACATTGTTTTCTTTAGTCATGTCATGTGAATTTGGGAAGCTTGTGATTTACCAACTAATCTCAAAATCTTTGCGTCGAGAGGCAATAACCTGCGCAGACATGATAGTATTCAATTTTCCAAAACTTATGTATCACAAAGAATTTTGACAATGAGAGAACTTGTTAAATATAATATGAATCTCTGGCCCTTTAGAACTCCAGCAACACGAAGGATTTTGATCTCCCTGGTGTCAATAAAACTGCAAGTATTCCATTGGAAAATGGTTGATTCCGCTCAGATCGCCGAGAATATCGCAGAATGAAAAATTGCGGTCTCCAACATAAAGTTCTGAAGGATTGCGAGGTAATTCTAGTTGACCTGTCCTTGTTTTGAGATTGCTTTAAGAACATAGATTTAAAATAATCGAAATACTGGGATTTCAGGGGCTTACAGGTTGAGATTCGAACAACAGATCCGTAAGTATAAAAGTCTGTAGGACGCAAAGAAAAGTGAGTGTTAGTGCTTCCTGTGTCGATTAATTTTGGTATGCAGAGTAGGGACAATCTAGAGTGTAAAACACTGAGTACCTTAAATATTTAAAGAATCACTTCGAAAATATAGAAAATCGCCGAAGCTTAAGGGTTTTTGCTGGAATTGAACTCTGATGCAAAGGTTCGAAAGACTTTCATACACAAGACGTGAGAAAAATGTATGCAGGGAAATTTTATAATCAATGGATCGAGTTTGTGGATTTTATCTGAAGATTGCGAATGTTTAAGGGTTTCTACACAAAACAAAGCTTCTGCTAGAAAGGTTCAGGAAATGTTTATGTATAAGTCTCAAGAAAAATGGATTAGGGGTGTGTTAGAATTAATGGATTCATATTTGCAGAATTTAAATAAATGCAGTCCAAATATTTAGGTGATTGAAGTAATTGTAGTTTTCACTCGAGGTAATTGAAGAATCATAGTTTAAATAATGAATACTGAATAAATTAAACAGTGCTTCATTTCCATTGGACTAGGATTGGGATGGGAAAGTCATCCAAACTACTACGCTAGTTTGGGCTTCCACGTTTTCTGTCTCTGATATTTTACCAGAAAGGATCATTTTATTGTTTGCATAGTTGACAATGTGCAGCAGTTTACAGGTTTTTAAAGCCTTTGGTGGTCTAGAAAAACATTTTTGATTGTTGCAAAAGATCATTCATATATGTATCAATATTTTTAAAGTGGGGAGCTGTCTATTTCAACGGATGTAAACCCAGTAATAAACTGAGCTCACCGTTAAATAAGATGAACCCACCCCTATAATGGCAAGTGAAAAATAGGGTTTGTTGGTAACTTGCCAGTACCATACAACAATAAGTTCGAAAACTACATCAATAAGAACATCCCTACCATGATTTGAACTTAGATCATTGTCACAACAATCACTTACCTCTAGGCCATAGCCCAGTGGACATATACGACTGTATGTCTCTGGACTTGTATTGAATTTTGTGACCTTGGTTTATGGGACTTTTTATCCCCATATAAAAAATAGGAAAGTTGAGAAAATATTTTATTCTGGATTAAATTAATGAATTTAATCCACGAGGTAAAAATGCCACTTCTTAGCTATAAAGTCTCCTGGACCATTTGGTTTTCATGGGTAAAAAAATATCTTAGAGGGAATTATAATTGTAGGCATTTTATGTTTTGTCTTTCGGAATCACTCTCTCACATCACAACAAATTTGCAGTATCGATCATGTTCATTTCAATCTCTTGGTATGCAGGGTGGTTAGGGTAGGATGTCAAATTTAAACACTGATTGCCTTGTTCTAGTTTTGGTTGATTTCTTTCTATGTTTTCTTTGTACCAAACATTGACAACATTTTAAAACAGAGAAAAATAGTTGACAGAAATTTAAGATACATAAGTGAGTTTTATAAAAGTAGCCAAATTGTGTGAAACACCCTACAAAAGTTCTTCTTGTGATTCCGGTGAATCTTTGCAGATGATGTATAACAGCAATTTTATTACAATGATCTACCAGGATATGTCCTGTGTTAAGTCAAGTCAAAGGTCAAAGTTAACTTTTATATTTTCAATGAAAAACATCTTTTTATTTTATATAACAAATATACATTATCTGGTGCTTGAGGGCCTGTTCAGATAACAATGCTCAACATCATTACAAGAAGTACTCATTATAAGCTGAGCTCAACTTGTCACATGTGGAAATTGAACTCTGGTGGGGAGGATAACAATATTTCTGCCAACCACCTAAACTAAACCCAATTGACAAGTCAAAATTACTTGCCTAATAAAAGTATCTCCATATATATGAGATTGAAAATACAAGCATGCAACCCTTTTTTTTTCACTGGACAGAATGGGTGGATCGAATTGAGACCAAGCCATCAAAGAAAGGGCAGGTGCCCAATTTATACATACCACAGAAACTTGGGGGTTAAGTCACGCATGCCGCCACGATACACGAACCCATATAAGTTTCCTATTTCTATTTGTATTTTGGAACATTTCCAGAAGTTTCCAATAGCCATTTTTGGAAGCAGTTTTCATAATCTAGCTTGTTAGGTTAAGTTTTATCTTTTTCAGATTTGCAAAAAAAATCCTTTTCTGAATCATAGTCTTGGTCTTCTGTGGAGTAACAATATTTTTATAAAACACTCATAACGGCAAAAAGGGCACAGCGAGCATCAATGATCCCTGTTTCATCGGGGAGTAATATTCCATAAGTTTCTACATGGAAAAGATCCATAAATTTCAATAATAAGACAACAGGAAACAGACAAATTACCAATTCTACTTAGTCAAATATTTAACTTGTTTTCATTATTTTAAATAGATTACTATGGTTATTACATGTAAATAATTAATTCAAATTGTGGGAGTTTATTGGATCATTTTATATTTATTTTAATCTATAATTGTGAAAAATAAAATGGTTCATCACATTGTTTATGTATGGAAATTATCAATTTTATTTTTCCGTAAGGAAGAAAGTGTCCATTCTATTATGTAGAAAGGAGTACATGGACTTAAATCATAAACAAAAAATTCCCTGAGTAAGTAGTAGATCACGAAGTAGTTACTATAACAGAGAAAAAAACCATGACATAAGGTGCCAGACACAGATGGTTCGTGTAGAATCCAGGTTACATCAAAAGTCTAGAAATTATATGAGAAAATAGACAAAATATTCTTCCAGCAAAAATGCAAACAACAAGATATTAAGTGTATAGTTGACTGATGGGACCACATAGCCTTGATGTTGAAACAATCATAATTCATTCCCAGATATTGTTTTGGAGCTCCTACTAGAAATAGTGTGTTCACGAGAAAAATGATCTGTGGAGATAGAAATGTGCCCTCAAAAAAAATATGTAACCGTCTTCTGCTCAGAGAGCCTTCTTGGAGATAGAATCTATCTATATGTTCCACTCTTTGTGGATGTGCTAAAAAGGAAGAGAGTGAATTGTCTTTCAGGCCAGAAATTTTGTCCATCCAGTGGCTTAAGCTTAGAACCTGCATATTGTTGATTCAAGTGATCCAGTCAATGACACATTTTGAGTCATCAAAAGCCTCCTCGGAGTTGCGCATATGAGAAACTTATTTTGCTAGATTGAAATATTTGCTCAGTGCAAAATAATATCAGTAACTACGAAGAAATGGAAATTTAGGCTTGATTTTCAATATTAGATTGAGGGGTACACAAATATCATGAATGGGGATCAGAGAATTTTATGTAGAAACAAATTTCCTAGAAGAATTGCAACTACAAAACAGAGGATTGATAGTTTAATAATGAGATATAACAGATTAACATAGTAATTTCGAAGAATTCCATTTTGCATTTGCTAAAATTAAGTGTTTCTTCTGAAATATCATAATAATTCATTACAAATAAAATTTTGATAATTAAAATTAAAATTAAAGAAAAATTGAAAATCTTGGTAGCTAGCATACTAGAGTATTAGAATAATAAAAATGTCTTCCATTAAAAACAGAGTTATTTAAAAGTAATCATACAAGATTATATTTAATTTGACACCAATAAAAGGAAACTAAAGGTAGATCAAGCATGTTCATGGGTTCAACCCCCCAAAGCATGAATTATTTATGAAAGTGAAAAGCAAATGCAGTGTGTAGCTCCCTCCCCTTAGTTACTAGCACCTCCAAAGTTCTTCCTTGAGTTAATTAATCATCAAGTTTAGTGGTATAAAAAAATCATTTTGGACGATTTGGGTACACTGGAGCAACTGATTGTATATTTGGGTATGGATATGATAAATGCCTTTCAATAGTTAGGTCAGTTGAAGTTATTCACTGTATATAAAAATGCAAATGCATTCGTATAATATTATAATGATTTACCTCAATCGAGAATTATACTAGAACAATGACCTTGCAAGCAACCACTATAATTTTATAGTGCTTGACACAAAATTCAAATTCCAAGTGATAGTAGAAGGTAAATGACCAAGAGAAGAAGACAACCTGACTATGACATAGAGCCATCTTCTAGTAACAAGGAAAGTAATGAGCATGTCTAATAAGAAGATTCAAGAAACGTGCTCAAATTGCCAAACTTGAGTTACTGTGGGGGTTGATATTCAAATAGCTTGTTATCATTGTAATAAGAAGACTGTTTTATTTAGATTTAGTGATAAAATTTGTTCGAACAGGTGTAAGCCATAATTAGAGATAGGAAATTATGTTAAGATCTTTATTAATAAATATAAGATTTCAATTGAGCTATTATTAGAAAATTAATGTGATAGGGGAGAAGAGTTAGGTGAGGTTTTTTGTGGAGCGAAAAGCTCAGATTGGTGGAGTAGTTATGTTAAAAAAATCGAACAGATATCAGTCTAGGGGGATTTTTGCGAGCAAGACTCTATTTTAGTTTAAATATAAAACTCTGTTTCATTTTATATATAAAAAAAATCTACAACTGAGGTTTGTGTAAAATCGAGGGACAGATTTGGCAATTCGATCTAGTTGATCTATGTAATTAATGGAATAGATGTGGCTTGTGTTAATTGTATGCAGCTTAATGCGTTGACAATTGCCTGAAGTGGTTTGAACTATGGTTTTTATTTAAAATTGTTAAAATATCTGTGTTATGGCAAATTTTACGTGTTAAATTTTGTGAGTGAAATCTCTTCCCATAGAGAACAACTTAGAATAGACTACACGGAATATTAGGGACAACACTGAATTATGGAAATTGCTGATTCCTAAAATCTCGCATCAAAGTTCTGGATATTGTCAATTGTCAGTTGTAATATCAATAAGGCGATTCCAACTGTAGTTGAGAACACAACAGATCTGTGGTAACAAATGAGATTGGATATTCACTAGTTTTGTGATTAGCAACTCTGGCAGTTTCGCATTGGAGCATAGAAAACGCCAAATTACTGTGGCATATCGAGTGAAATGGTTATTTCGATATTGGACAACTAGATCTGGTGACTATCCATAGTGTTATGTTTTGAAAATAGCCATTTGGGAAAATCGATGACTGACACCATATCAGCGCAGATTGAAGGGAGTGTATATCGAGTTTGTGTGATATTGCATTGGAATAGTTAAAAACATAAACTTGGGTGCATACTGTATCTCCAGGTGTGAACGAATTTAGCTGGGAGAACCAGACCTGTGGTAGCGATATATATAATATCTATTGATTAACAGTGTTCAACACTGTTTTGAAGGTTTTATGTTAGATCTGTGTTTTTCTAATTAAGAGAATAGAAATCTTCCCGGATTATTAAAAGTCTTGATTTTGATTCATATAAAGGGCTTTATTCATTAGATTGTATTACTCATCTAAGGTGAATTGGGAAAACTAATAAAGCTGTTGTTGTGTCAAGGTTGATCTCTTCCTCAGGGGAAAATATTAGAAAAACTGCACAGGATTGATGGCAATGGTGAAGTTGCTAATAACTATTATAAGCAGGAGATGAATAATAGCCTTGCCAATGGAATAAGTAAAATGGAAACCATGCCTCCATAAGTGCTAAAGTGAAATCAAAGAAAGCTTATTGTTTTCGATTTCTCTGTCTCAAAAAAAAAAGACTTGCATTATGAACATAGTATGAAGGATGATCATAACAAGGACAGTTTTTGGACATTACATCTCAAGCTCATGTTGAAAGGAACTATACTTGAAAGACACTCTTGAATATTCAAGAGGTTAAAGGAATGAAAATGTGAAGCATTAGATTTTATGACAATGTTTCATGAGGGCCTAATAGAACTAATTAGGTAAAAATGATAAAAATAATAATAATAAATAAATTAATAAATTAGTTGAGAAAATTGCTTAATCCAGAAGATGAAAACAATTTTGTTAATTGACTTTAATTCATTAGAAAAAAATGTGCTTAATTTAAAAATCAGAGATACCTGTTACCAGAAGGTTAGCAAGATGTTTCAGGAAGGATGCCTAGGATATGTGTCATCGTTTTCCTTTATGTTTCAAGGACTTTGGGATGAAGTCCATTGTTAAGAGCGGGTGTATGTAGTGCCCACTCTAGTTTCCTGACCTTAATATGGCATTATTTTAGACACTTTATTCTTTGAGGACCTTAGGTTGAGGATCCGGACACATGACACTATTATTAGCGATTGAGATATTCATGGTTGCGATGTTTATGAATGCTTTCCATTGATATTATGATAGCATGAATGGTTATGTATCTTATCTATCAATATTCTGATGATTGCAACATTAAATAGTTAAGTTTGGTCTCTATTTGAATCTATGATGAGGGTAGTAAAGAATATGTATGCGCTTTACTAAAAGCATAATGATGATAAATTTGATGGATAGGTATATTTCTATGATGTTACGATGTTGATAGATTAATGAATATGTATGTTTCCATTGATGATTATTGATGATAGCCACGAGGGATGTGTCCCCTATGTTACCTACTTTCTTTAGTTCAGACTTACAATGGACAATGATGTGAATGACCAGGTATTGTTAATGATGCTATTATGATAATGACTAACATTGAGAAACCTTGTTACTGATGATTATTGAGTATGGCATTTAACCGTCAGAGGCACTCGCATATGACATGTCGATGACACCTGGTTTGACAAATATTCATATTATTTTACCTTTTAAAGTCTAAGTCGATCTTGAAATCTACCACATATGTTTAACTATATTCTGATGATATGTTAATGGTTGCAGGAACAGATTAGTTGCTTGACCGAATGACCCACATATGGGTGATGGGGTTGTACAGGTGGATGGAACTACATGGGAGGGGTGGGACAGAGTCCCTGATCTCACCCACTAGCACTCTCACCGTGACTTGGGCTGGAAGGGTTGTGTTGATGCCTCGAAAATCACTGCAACAACATTGGGGGATAACCACCCGGTCCGGACCTTAGTACAGCTCCTTTTCCATTTGGGATGGTGGCTCCGACTGGATATAACGGGACCAGTTTCCCAATAATGAATAAAAGGGATGGATGAGTGATGAGTTGTCTATTCTAATGATAGGCGGATATCTTATTCTATCAACAAAAATACGAAAACTAATACTAATCCCGGGAACGACTATTCATTTGAAATGCAACATTTAATAATCCTTGTCTATTAACAAGCATATAGATGACTCTGTAAAATAAACAGAGATATTCAATCATTTAAAAATTACTTCATCTAAATAGTCAAACGAAGTGATTAACACAAATTACTGCATTTATCATTTATATCATCGATACATATACGATCGAAAGAAAAGCATGCTATAAACAGCCAATAGTGGGGTGCATAAAGGATGCTGTTAAAACACATATATATAAGCGATAATAGCAAGAGCGATTAAATGACAATTCATATAACAAGAATGAGTTCAGACACAGATAATAGTACTATATGAGCTGCTAATCAATCCCAAATATCAATCGCTATTTGAAATTCTTCCTTCAACACATAAATGCTTTCAAACAAAGACAATAGTGCACATTTGTATAAAAGCCTCCTTATCAAAATCAGAATGATAGGTCCAGTTTCATAAAAGAATATACCTGAAGTAAAATAGTGCAACTTCAGGGTTTTAAGTCATATACAAAACTTTACGACCCTTTCTAATTGCATGAAAGGGTCTATAAATACTACTAAGCTAAAAAAATCTATGAAACAAAATCCTACTAAATTGGCATCAATTAATACTATCTATCTTCTTGGGGGTGATCTGGAAGTCAGCGATGTGAATCATGACTCAGGCTGTTTGCCTTTAAACCTGATCTGGCTTATCGCAAGCATTGGCTCCACTTTGGGTGGTGTGTTGAGGCGCAGGCTGAGTTGGGCAGCGAAGGTGGCATCCTGAATATCGGGTATGATATACTCGATAGCATCTATGAGGCATTTGAGGGCGGCTCTCTGGCTGTGCGGCTTCACTAAAAAGAACCAATAAGCATCCCATGTCAAACTGTTGATCCCTGCAATTAACCTTCCATTTTTCTCCAGCTCTGGGTAGCATGAATGCTCCAACATCTTTGTCGCTGTTAATTGGCCTCGAGTACATTGAGAAATCATGTTAGACAAGTAAAGAGTATTATTTACCAATTCAACCAAATTACTAGTGGTTGCCTTGCATCTTAAAATCGCTCTTTTTGCCTTCATTAACTGTCATTGCCATTCTGTGAATAATATTTCCTTGTGTGATTCCAGAATCCTTGGTAGGTTAGTTGCCTGTCCCTGATCGGAATCTTGCCATTCCAGAAAATGTGTCAATGTTTCTTCGGCCTGATCCAAATATGTCCTTGCCTTTTCTACTTTTTCGCTTATGGATGCCACTAAGTCGCACAATGGCTCTGCCTGGGTGATTTGCTGACACAAGAGCTTCATTTGATTTATCAATGCTTTATTTAATTGAAACGCCTCTGCTTTAAACTCATCTACCTGTGGGAGCTTTTTCATTTGCTAAAGTTGAGCTGATAATTGAGCGATTTGCTCATCTTTGGATTTTAGCATTTCCTCAGTTGATGTTTTTAGTTGCGCCAATGCTGCCGATAGCTCCTTTTGGTTTTAGAATGCGCTATCGTCAATCCTCTGTTTTTCTTCTTGCAATTGCTTAGTCAGTTGATTATTATTTTGTTGCTGTACTAGCAATTGTTGTTCTGCCTGCTCTGCCTTCTGCTGCGCTTCCGATAATTGAGCCTGTAGCGAAGAGATGTCCTGATCTTTTGTCTTTAATAGACTGCTCACCTCCGATGCTTTATCTATTGTCGCCGCCGAATAAGCTCCAGCGTATTGCGATAGCTTTGTCAAGTCATCGGAGGGGTCAAATTCTTCTTTCCATACCACGTTGCCCGTTATTGTTAATTCAGGGAATAAAGAAGGCTGATCAGTCCTTCTCCTCTTCCTCTGTCGTTTCACTACAGCTTTATGCTTAGGGCTATAGAAGACATCCAAGGGAGGAATCTCTTCTATCTGCAAAATGATTTTGCCCGATGGATCCTTTGGAATTACTTCCACTTCCTTTAATTTGGGTGGGTCGTTGGTTTCGCCCGAAACCTGCTTTGATGTCGCTTCCTGTGTGTTGCCCTCTTTTGAAACCTCATCATCTTTAGAGCATTCTAGATTGCCGATGATTGAATTGAATTTCTGCCATTCCTGGAGCAATTTCTGATCAATCTGTGTATCTTCATTAACTTTTGAACTGCTTTGTTCTTGCGTTTTCACCTGGGTCTCTGCCTGTCTCTGCAAGTTCGCCTGGGTTTCTTCTTGTCTCTGGTCATGCACTTCCTCCTCCTACTTTGATGTAATAGGAGGCTCTTTATCACATCGCTACTCAGGCTCGCTTGATTCTGTTGTTGGAGTAGTCGCTAACAGGTCTAGAGGCAGAGTTTGCAACCTCTGCTCTCTAAGTCTGTTAAATTCGACCAGCCCCTCATCGTTGTATTCATGTATGACAAGCGATTTAACTTGATATAGTGACTCGGCCGATGTGAACAAGTCTTCAAATCTGTCTTCTTTGTGCTCGAACTTGGCCAATTTGGCCTGGTCGAGTGCATTGTAGGCGACTTTTTTCAGATCGAATCGCTTGCTCGGTAGAGTTGCCAAGGTCAGTGAATTTATTTTCTCAGCTTCTTTCTCTGCATGTTTGAGATCATGCAGAGTGTAGATACCAATTCACAAAGGAAAGGAGGGCCAGACGTGCTTCTTTGCTTTCTTTAGAGTTTGTGTAACCCCATCGGCGTTGATCTGATAGGCTATTTCCCTGGCCAGTAGTTTATCAGGGATGTATAGAGGAAGGACATGGGGCTTGGCTTGACTGCCAAAAACTCTGATATAGGTGAAATTTTCCTCTCCAAACCAACTCCCTATGGCAGCTAAATCCACCCCCGCTTGGTAAGAAATCTTAAGGGCAGGCTTATTGAAAATGGAATAACGAATAGGCAACATGAAACCGTTACAGATTTGATACAAATGGTGTTTGTAGTTGGTCTTCCACAACTTTTGATGATATATGTGGATGGGTGCGGGGTCTTGCGACGTCCACCTCCATCCAAGCACAGGAAATTCAGAATTAAAACACAAAACATCTAATACATAGGCATTGTAGTAAAATGGGGGAATGAACCTTTCAGTGACGCGACTGTTGAATATGAAATTAAGAATTGCAGTTGCTAACTTATCAAATAGTATATCCGCCCAATCCATTATTTCGCCACTACATGCCGCCTCCATTAAGGGGACCATTTCTATGGTAAAATTGACGGAATCTTGTAATCCCCATAGTCTGCACATCATAATCCCAGCATAGCAATAAGGAGAGCGTAGAGAATCGACCGAGTACTTACCCGAAGATTCGTGCTTGTGCTTTGTTGGATTTTGTCTCCAACCTCGAATGGGTTCGGACTCAGCCTCATTTTTAGCTCAGAATTTCTCTAGGAATGCCGTGTTATACTTCTTTTCTGCCTTTGGCAAATGATACATTTTCCTTAGATCCTCGGCTCGAAAAGAACCGAAAATTTTCCCATCTGTAGTGCTGAAAGTTCTGTCGGTAATTGGGATTTCCTAAATCGCCCATCTTACCACATCTATATATGGGAGGATTTGCTCCCGGGCCGCTATTCAATGAAGAAAAGAGTTGGCTAAATTGCTTAGATTAGCCTCGGATTTGCTGGTGCTATCGGCTGAAACTTGTATTGCTGTCACCCTCGGGTCTTCGGCTTCGATCAGATTATATGTTCCTTGCCAAGTAGCTCTGGTGAGTCCTAGGCATGTAGTGTCCGATATGAGCCCTTTCTTTTTATTGCCTGGATCAACAACAGGTTGTCCTACGGTCAGCGAAGCGGAAGGCATTGTGATCTTCTTGGACTTCTTCCCCATTCTGCTCAAATCTGTTTCTGCGGGAGAATTCTGTACAGAGACGATGATAGGCATAATACAGGAAATGATAGCATAAATCGAATACACTGAGATATATATATTTTGATAAATTCATGGCGAACAATTGACTTAAGGTGGCCTCAAATAAAATCTGTAAACAGATCGTAGGCTTGTTGTTTTCATTAAATGGCCGTTAAGGCCTGTCCATCCATCAATTTGATTAATGGCCTAATGATTTATTTGAAGCCTGCCTTGGGCGTTTTGGCGATTGAGCGCGGATGAATGGCTTTTCGAAGGATAATGCCTTAAATACGAATAAATCGTATTAAACTGCTTTTTTAAGATTTTCTTTGAAAACTGCGCTTTTGCCTTTATCGCAATCAGGGGTCAGGGAAAATCATAAATCATTGCTTTGGTTCCATTTGGAATCCCCGATCATCGATAGCGATATCGCATCACGTCGAGAGTAGTGAGTGGGGCAGTTAAAAGGCGTGCATAGTTGATTGCCGATTGCTGATAGCGAATCGCATCGCATCGGGGCAAGAGGGAGCTTAATTGCTTTAAATCATTATTACCGATTGCGGATTAGCGATATCGCATCGCATCGGAGCAAGGGGGATTTTAATGCGTTAATTCATTTATTGCCGATATCCGATTGCGATTTCGCATCGGAGCAAACCAATATATCCTCAAGTTGTGTTCCTTTTGTCATTGCGATATGCGATCTTGTGATCGCTTTATCGCAATGACAAAGGATTAATCATTTATGCTAAGATTTTTAATTGATTTGGGGAAAAGGCTTTTTGGGTAATGTTTTATTTTATCTCTTCAGGCCTTTTTTAATAGAACTAAGTTGATACCAATTAAAACGAAAATTAAAAAGGGACCCATTTCATATTATGGTTTTGGGATAATATTGATATGAAATGGGTGGTTGTTGTAGGGCACAACAATTGGCGATTCACTGGAAGAAACAGTTATCTCTGAAAAGTATAGAAATACTTAAACTTTTTCAAAATAGAAATTTTATCAAAAGGGAAAATTCTAATATAACTAGGTATAGTTGCATTCCAAACAAAATAAAACTTTCTCTGCTAATTCTCTCTTTTGTTAAAAATTATATACATTCTAGATTTTAAATTTGCCTCTATTGGTTGATATTGATAAAACAGAAAACCTTTCCAAATCAACTTTTAAAATTAACTCCTTTGTCATAGGTAGAGCCTCTACTGCCAGCAAATGTTCATAGTTTCGGCAGGGATGCCTTTTAACCATATCATTGTCTATTGTCCCATTCACCTTAGAGCATGATTAACAGAATGAATTCAAAATATTTTTTTCACATTTTGTATTTATTTTCTCTTTTCTGTTATTTTATAAGATAAAAAGCCATTGTCCTGGTTTGGTGGCTAGCTAAATGGCAATGCCATTCACTGGTAGTAATCTAACCAAACAAGCTGGCTCGTGATGAGACCCCTTGTCTTATGATAGAAGCCATTACCCTGTTTTGGTATGCAGTATTGGTAATGTCGGCTAAACTATTTCCCTATGAACATGGTAAGCAGGCTTGTAATAAGACCTCTTATCTTTTGTATCCAGTATTCTTGGAATTACATTCTGAGTAATCACAAACTTTGGTGAGTGGGATAGACAATTTTCTCCTTAAGAGGAGATGGATGACAAGGTAAGAGTTGGAGATGCTGAAATTGGATTAGCTCCTATTTTGATATTGATAACCTTTTTGGGACCAATTTGAAAATCTAAAAAGATTTACAATATTTATAAACTTTGAGAGGGGTTCACTAAGATTGCAGTGTAGTTTCAGAATGCAATTATATCTAATTTCCTAGAAATCATTTCTTTTGTTTAAGACTTCTATTTATTTAAAAGTAAATATCACACTACTTGTTTTGAGAAACTCTTTAAGTACAGCAAAGGTCAAATAGAAGATACCTTACAACTTTATTTTCTAATGCTCCTACAAACTGCAAAAATGCTATTAAAACGAGAAGGGGTTACCTCCTCAATTGAAGAATTTCTTTAAGATGAGACCATTAACATGGAGAGAATCTCTCAGACCTGATAAATCTTGTAATATGAAGGTCGAATGGCCTATCTTTTCACAGATCTGAAATGGTCCAAGCCACATCTTTTGAAACTTGGTGTGTTTTCCCTTATCTTCATGGGCTTTGTCCCATTTCAGGACTAAATCATCGACTTGAAATTGTTTGGAACCAGATGAAAGTGAATCAAATGATGACTTGATGATCTGCTGATGTTTCGCATGAATGATTTTGGCCTTTTCTCTTTCTTCTTCTAATTTTAGAATTTGTTCATGTCTAAGTTGTAAAGAAGAAGAAGGGCTTTCTTC
>APFE030020442.1:146458-169970 GCA_000404065.3 Pinus taeda | reverse complement strand
CACTGCTTCTTTTCCATACACAAGTTTAAACGAAGAAGAACCTATAGAAGCTTTTTGTGTTATCCTATCAGCCCATAATGCAAATATTAAAGATTTGTGCCAGTTCTTATGATTCTGTTCGATAGTTCACTTGATAATTTTAATCAGATTTTTGTTTGTAGATTCTGCCAAACCATTGCCCTGAGGATAATAGTTAGCAGAGTATTTGAGTTTGAATCCTCTTTTAATTGCGAAATCAAACATAGCATTACCTGAAAAGTAAGATGCATTATCAAAAACAAGAGCATTGGGGACACCAAACCTGGTAATGATGAATTGGTCTATGAATTCAATAATAGCTTCAGAATTTGTTGTCTTTAAAGGAATCGCTTCAACCCACTTGGTAAAGTAATCAGTAGCGGTAAGGATATACTTATGCTGTTTCGAAGAATTTGGGGTAATCTCTCCAATGATGTCCAATCCCCATTGCTCAAATGGCTGTTCAATGTTGACCGGTTGTAGGGGAAGGCTGATTTCCTTTGTCTTCCACTTGAAGTTTGACAATTTCGGCATTTCCTTACATATTCATGAGCATCTCTAAATAGAGTAGGCCAATAGTATCCAGCACGGATGACTTTGTGAGCTGTTGTATTAGCTCCAAAGTGGCCTCCTGTTGGTCCATCATGTAATTCCTGCAAAACCTTTTGTGCTTCAGGTTTTTCAAGGCATCTCAATAAAACTGAATCATAATTTTGCCTAAAAAGCACATCATCAATAATGGTAAAATATTTTGCTTTCAATCTTATGGTCCTTTTGCTTTTTTAAGACAGGTTGGGAGGTGCATATCCATTTTTCAAATAAAATATTAAATCAGCATACTATGATTCAGAGTCAACGACACTTATCTGGTTGATGGATTGAAATTGATCTGTATCACTTGATTCTGGAATGTTGGATGCTCCTGCCAACAACCTGCAAAAACCTTGGCCTCTAACAATCTTTGCTGGCTTGATCTCTAGGTCATATTCTTGAAGTGCTGTTACCCAGTTTGCCCTTTTTTCTCCCAGTTCTCTTTGGATTAATAGTTGCCTTACTGAAGAGAAAGGAACTATAACTTTTGTATGGGTTTTTAAAAGGAAGGGTATGTAATGTTTAACATCTTTATATACAGCAAAGGCTTGTTTTTCTACTTCAGAGTAGTTTAGTTTAGCAGCCTGAAGATTTGAACTATAGAATGAAATGGGTGCTTCCAAGTTGTGATTGTTGATCTGTGTGAGTACTGTAGCATAAGAGAAATCGGATGTGATGTTATACAATGTAAAATGATTAGAAAAATTTGGAGTATTTAGAGTGGGGGCATTGATTATTGATTGTTTGATTAATTCAAACGCTTCCTTTTCTGGCGATCCCCATTTAAAGACTGAATTTTTATTAATCATATTTTGAAGTGGCAAAATGATTTGAGAAAAGTCTGGAATGAATCTCTTGACAAAATTGATTTGGCCTAAAAATGAATGCATGGATTTCTTATTTTGAGGAAATGGGATTTTAGAGATTTCTTTAATCCTATCCAGATCAATATAAATGCCATCTTTAGAAACAATAAAGCCTGAGAGCTTGCCTTGATCAAGAGAGAAAAAGATTTTTGAGGATTAAGAGAAATACCATATTTCTTACAGCGTTGAAAGATTTGATTTAAATCATGCAAGTGATTGGATCTCTCTTTAGAAAATACAGTAATGTCATCTAAGTAGACGACTACTGTTCTGTTAATTAACCCTTTGAAGGTGATATCCATTGCTCTTTGAAAAGTGGGTCTTGCATTAATAAGTTCGAAAGGCATTTTCTGATATGCATACGTTCCCCATTTTGTTCTGAATGTGGTTTTGAGTCGGTCATCAGGATGGACCAAAATTTGATTATATCCCCAAAAACCGTCCAAAAAGGACATTAACTCTGAGCCTGCCACCGATTGGAGTATCTGCTCCATTATGGGTAATGGGAAGTTATCTTTTAAAATCGCCTTATTTAAATTTCTGAAATCAATACAAATCCTTATGTCGCCATTTTTCTTCCTGACTGGTACCATATTGGAGACCCAGTTTAAGTGCTGAACGGGAAAAATAATCTTAGCTTTCAAGAGTTTATTGAGTTCTTATTTTATTTGACCCTCTAAGTTTGAATGTATTTTTCTCAACTTTTGTTGAACTGGCTTCTGTTCGGGAAGCATCGAAATAGTGTGCTGGATAATGGATGTATCATACGTTTTTAGATCTTCATATTTCCAAGCAAAAACATGTTTATTTTTGCGTAATAGTCTAATGAATGCTTCCTTTTCCTCCATGGAAAGTCCTAATCCTAAATTAATGTTTTGAGGATTTTGTTCAGTGCCAAGGTTTATCAATTCAAACCTTAAGGTAGAGATTTTGAGCTTTGTATTGGACACAGGTTTAAATCTGTCTTTAATAACGTAAAGATCCTCAAGCTTCACCACGCGCTTTGGGATTGATTTTTCCTCATGTTTATCTCGCATTTGAATATCGTGCTCGTCTTCCTCAATGATTTGATTATCATAGGATTTTTCGAAGGTTAAAAACTGTAAAATGTCTTGATTGTGGTTAAATACTCTCCAATTAGTTACATTGTCAGGAATGGATGGCCTAAAAAGCAATTCTACGGAAAATCTATCTGTGCTATAGTCTTCGGAAGGGAGTAGTTTGGAAGCGACATTTGCTAGCAAGTCGGCTGCCGAATTTTGAGACCTGGGAATGGAAGAAATATTGAATGCTAAAAAATGGGAAGTGAGCTCTTGTACTAGTGATTGATAATGTTTGAGATGGTTCGAAAGACAATGAATTGTATTCCTTACCTGTTTAACAATAATCTCAGAATCTCCAAAGACCTTCAAGTATTGGACTTAGAGGCCGATCGCTTTATATATTCCTTGGACTAATGCTTCGTACTCAGCTGTGTTATTGGTGCATTCAAACTCTAACCTACAGGACAACATTGTTTTTTCTCCTTGCGGGCTAACCAAAATACATCCTGCTCTTGATCCTTCACTAGATTTGGACCCATCAAAATATAAGGACCAAAATAAAGAATTATCTACAATCTTACTTACAAAATTCTCAGTAACGTTAACACATTTAGACCTATCGGTCTGCGAAAAATTTTCAATTTTCAATGCGAAATTGTTAACCAAGAAAGGAGATGGTTGGGCAATATAATTGTTGAAAAATGACTCAGAAGAATAATTTCCTAAGATATTGTTGTTGAACGCAATTGGTTGATTTTCTTGTTCAAATTCTGTAACAGTGTGGGTCATATGTTTCTCCCGATCGATCTTTATTTGATTGGGCTTTCCATTATAGGGGAGCCACATATGGGACCAATCGGTGGAGATATACCCATGGAGCTTTTCTGACCAATCCCTGCTTAAAATCAACCCATAGAATTCAGGTATATCGGCGACTAGGATATCAATCCTTTGGACTATTCATGGATCCGCCGATAACCTGATTGTGACAGAGTTTATTTCCCCTAAAACTTGAACTTTAGTTCTATCTAACTGCACAATGTGAATAGAAGATTTTTGGGGTTCTATATTCAGTTTAGAACAAACTGAAGCAGGCATTATGTTAGATGATGCCCCATAATCAATTAACCAGTTATGTAGATTTCGATTGTAAATTTCATATTTTAAGAGGAAAGGAGGGGTATGGGAATTTGATTTATCTCCAATCAGAATTGTATCAGTTGCCTCAACTCTAACAGAAGGTGGTTGCCCTGAGTCGCTTGCAGCTTTAGTACTGGGAAGAGGTGAAGAAGGAACTGCATTAAGTTCTTTGAGAAGTAATTTTTGTTGATGCTTTAATTTACTAAGCTCAAACATGGTGATGTTTGCCTTAGTTTTCTTCATGTCATCAACAATATTATAGTCCATCAAATCAGATACTACCAATGTCTTAGATGACGAAGGTGTATTGGAGGATGACGGCTGATTCTGTGATACTGTTGTGGCTGGCTTCCTTGTGGGTACCTTTTCCTTTACAGTATTGGTACCAGCACTCCTTTTCTTTGAATTGGCTTGAACAGGTTCGGGAGTGGCTTTACTCCTTGTAGTGACGGGAAAGGCTTCTTGCTCAGCTTCAGTATCAGAATTAGGGAGTATAAAGTCCCACATTCTGTGGCATTCAACTACTTCCTCTTCTTCTTCTTCGGATGGTGTAATTGTTTCTTCTTCTTCTTCTTCCTCAGGATTCGAATCTACGTAAGATATGACATTTGGAGGCTTGGACTCAGGTTTTTTGAAATTCCTATATGGTTTCTTTGTTGAGGACTCTGATACTTGTTTCTTAATCTCAACCATTTCATTTGACATGGTTTTAAGGACTTTTTGAAGGCCCTCCATGTCATATGGGTCCTTAGTGATCTTTTTCTTCGAATCATCCTTAAAGGACACTTTTTTGTATTTTCGTTCTTCCAGGGCAGTTTTCTTTTCCAAGGAAATTACACTTTTTTCAACAGCGCACTTTTTTCAACAGCGAGGGCCTCCTTCATGTTTTCGGCCAATGTAGTTTGTTTAGCCCTATCGACAAAAATGGCTATGTTTGAGGGTAAGGCGGTAATATACCACTCACTTCTAACTTGTTCGCTTGGCTTATCATCGGTAGGGATTTTGTTCAAGAGTTTGTTAAATTGGGAGTTAAACTCCTTAATGGGTTCTCTTGACTCGATCCTTAGATTGTAAAGGTCATGGACGAGTGTAGCCAAGGATCTATCATCGCCGTATTTGGTGAGGAACTGTTCCTGGAAGATATTCCAACTTGTGATGGATCCAGAGGGCAAGGAAAAATACCAAGACCCTGTTGATCCTTGTAGTGTATAGGGAAACAATCTAACTACTACATCTTATTTAGTCACTCCCTTTAAATTGACTGACAACATAAAATTATTTATGTGTTCTTCTGCTGACGTTCCAGCATCTGTATTGAACTTTGGTAGCCATTTTTTGGGATAATTGGGTAACGGGTGTAAAGGCGCAGGCATGGTGACTGCACCAGGACTTCTCCATGGTCTTTGAGCCATTTTAGGAATACCAACGATTACTTGTGGTGTCCCAGGTGCTTGACGGGGAGGTGGAAATGAAGACTGAAAAGATTGTGATGTTTGAGGTGAAGTCCCCTGATGAACAACAATATGTAGTGGTGAAGTGGGTGTTTGACTCCGCACAGGTGATGATGAAATGGAAGATGATGGAGAAAAGGTTTCACTACCAGAACCTTCAGCGGTCTTTTTAATCCTTTTCCTTTCGGGCAAAGGAAACTCAGGTGGTTCAATACCTAGTTTTTCGCTTTGAAGTCTGGTAAGGTGATGGGGTAAGTGGAATTGCGAAGTCTGACTGCCTTGTGATACTTCAGATCTAGGAGGTGAAATCGAGAAGCCTTGAAGTTTATGGATGATGTATTGAACTTCAGGGGACTCTGGACTTAAGTGTTCTGAAGTATGATGTAATTGAGCAGTAGTGGTTGATTCTTCCTCATCTCGTCTGGATACTGGTGATTCAGGATGCGAACGAGAGGTCTGAGGAGAGGTGGAGGGTGGATTACTCTTTGAATGGTTTGTAGGTTTTGGCTTACTCGCCATTCATAGCGGATGACCCTCCTTCTAGCGCCAGAAATGGCGACTCCACTGGATATAACGGGACTAGTTTCCCGATAATGAATAAAAGGGATGGATGAGTGATGAGTTGTTTGTTCTAATGATAGGCGGATAGCTTATTCTATCAACAAAAATACGAAAACTAATACTAATGCCAGGAACAACTATTCATTTGAAATGCAATGTTTAATAATCCTTGTCTATTAACAGGCATATAGATGACTCTGTAAAATAAACACAGATATTCAATCATTTAAAAATTACTTCATCTAAATAGTTCAACGAGGTGATTAACACAAATTACTGCATTTATCATTTATATCATCAATACATATACGATCGAAAGAAAAGAATGCTATAAACAGCCAATAGTGGGGTGCATAAAGGATGCTGTTAAAACACATATATATAAGCGATAATAGCAAGAGCGATTAAATGACAATTCATATAATAGGAATGAGTTCAGACACAGATAATAGTACCATATGAGCTGCTAATTAATCCCAAATATCAATCGCTATTTGAAATTCTTCCTTCAACACAGAAATGCTTTCAAACAAAGACAGTAGTGCACATTTGTATAAAAGCCTCCTTATCAAAATTAGAATGATTGGTCCAGTTTCATAAAAGAATATCCCTGAAGTACAATAGTGCAACTTCAGGGTTTTAAGTCATATACAAAACTTTACGACCCTTTCTAAATGCATGAAAGGGTCTATAAATACTACTAAGCTAAAAAAATCTATGAAACAAAATCCTACTAAATTGGCATCAATTAATACTATCTATCTTCTTGGGGGCGATCTGGCAGTCGGCGATGTGAATCATGACTCAGGCTGTTTGCCTTTAAACCCGAGCTGGCTTATCGCAAGCATTGGCTCCACTTCGGGTGGTCTGTTGAGGCGCAGGCTGAGTTGGGCAACGAAGGTGGCATCCTGAATATCGGGTATGATATACCCGATAGCATCTGTGAGGCATTTGAGGGTGGCTCTCTGGCTGTGTGGCTTCACTAAAAAGAACCAATAGGCATCCCATGTCAAACTGTTGATCCCTGCAATTAACCTTCCATTTTTCTCTAGCTCTGGGTAGCATGAATGCTCCAACATCTTTGTTGTTGTTAATTGGCCTCGAGTACATTGAGAAATCATGTTAGACAAGTAAAGAGTATTATTTACCAATTCAACCAAATTACTAGTGGTTGCCTTGCATCTTAAAATCGCTCTTTCTGCCTTCATTAACTGTCATTGCCATTCTGTGAATAATATTTCCTTGTGTGATTCTAGAATCCTTGGTAGGTTAGCTGCCTCTCCCTGATCGGGATCTTGCCATTCCAGAAAATTTGTCAATGTTTCTTCGCCCTGATCCAAATCTGTCCTTGCCTTTTCTACTTTTTCACTTATGGATGCCACTAAGTCGCACAATGGCTCTGCCTGGGTGATTTGCTGACACAAGAGCTTAATTTGATTTATCAATGCTTTATTTAATTGAAACGCCTCTGCTTTAAACTCATCTACCTGTGGGAGCTTTTTCATTTTCTCAAGTTGAGCTGATAATTGAGCGATTTGCTCATCTTTGGATTTTAGCATTTCCTTAGTTGATGTTTTTAGTTGCGCCAATGCTGCCGATATCTCCTTTCGCTTTTGGATTGCACCATCGTCAATCCTCTATTTTTCTTCCTGCAATTGCTTAGTCAGCTGATTATTATTTTGTTGCTGTACTAGCAATTGCTGTTCTGCCTGCTCTGCCTTCTGTTGCGCTTCCGATAATTGAGCCTGTAGTGAAGAGATGTCCTGATCTTTTGTCTTTAATAGACTGCTCACCTCCGATGCTTTATCTATTGTCGCTGCCGAATAAGCTCCAGCATATTACGATAGCTTTGTCAAGTCATCGGAGGGGTCAAATTCTTCTTTCCATACCACGTTGCCCGTTACTGTTAATTCAGGGAATAAAGAAGGTTGATCAGTCCTTCTCCTCTTCCTCTGTTGTTTCACTACAGCTTTATGCTTAGGGCTATAGAAGACATCGAAGGGAGGAATCTCTTCTATCTGCAAAATGATTTCGCGTGATGGATCCTTCGGAATTATTTCCGCTTCCTTTAATTTGGGTGGGTCGTTGGTTTCGCCCGAAACCTGCTTTGATGTCGCTTCCTGTGTGTTGCCCTCTTTTGAAACCTTATCATCTTTAGAGCATTCTAGATTGCCGATGATTGAATTGAATTGCTGCCATTCCTGGAGCAATTTCGGATCAATCTGTGTATCTTCATTAACTTTTGAACTGCTTTGTTCTTGCGTTTTCGCGTGGTTCTCTGCCTGTCTCTACAAGTTCACCTGGGTTTGTTCTTGTCTCTGGTCATGCACGTCCTCCTGCTACTTTGATGTAATAGGAGGTTCTTTATCACGTCGCTACTCAGGCTCGCTTGATTCTGTTGTTGGAGTAGTCGCTAACAGGTCTAGAGGCAGAGTTTGCAACCTCTGCTCTCTAAGTTTGTTAAATTCGACCAGCCCCTCATCGTTGTATTCATGTATGGCAAGCGATTTAACTTGATATAGCGACTCGGCCAATGCGAACAAGTCTTCAAATCTATCTTCTTTGTGCTCGAACTTGGCCAATTTGGCCTAGTCGAGTGCATTGTAAGTGACTTTTTTCGGATCGAATCGCCTGCTCGGTAGAGTTGCCAGGGTCAGTGAATTTATTTTCTCAGCTTCTTTCTCTACATGGTTGAGATCATGCAGAGTGTAGATACCAATTTGCAAAGGAAAGGAGGGCTAGACGTGCTTCTTTGCTTTCTTCAGAGTTTGTGTAACCCCATCGGTGTTGATCTGATAGGCTATTTCCCTGGCCAGTAGTTTATCAGGGATGTATAGAGGAAGGACGTGGGGCTTGGCTTGACTGCCAAAAACTCTGATATAGGTGAACTTTTCCTCTCCAAACCAAATCCCTATGGCAGTTAAATCCACCCCCGCTTGGTAAGAAATCTTAGGGGCAGGCTTATTGAAAATGGAATAATGAATAGGCAACATGAAACCGTCGCAGATTTGATATAAATGGTGTTTGTAGTTGGTCTTCCACAACTTTTGATGATATATGTGGATGGGTGCAGGGTCTTGCGACGTCCACCTCCATCCGAGCATAGGAAATTCAAAATTAAAACACAAAACATCTAATACATAGGCACTGTAGTAAAATGGGGGAATGAACCTTTCAGTGACGCGAGTGTTGAATCTGAAATTAAGAATTGCAGTTGCTAACTTATCAGATAGTATATCCGCCCAATCCATTATTTCTCCACTACATGCTGCCTCCATTAAGGGGACCATTTCTATGGTAAAATTGGCGGAATCATGTAATCCCCATAGTCTGCACATCATAATCCCAGCATAGCAATAAGGAGAGCATAGTGAATCGACCGAGTACTTACCCGAAGATTCGTGCTTGTGCTTTGCTGGATTTTGTCTCCAACCTCGAATGGGTTCAGACTCAGTCTCATTTTCAGCTCGGAATTTCTCTAGGAATGTCGTGTTATACTTCTTTTCTGCCTCTGGCAAATGATACATTTGCCTTAGATCCTCGGCTCGAAAAGAACCGAAAATTCTCCCATCTGTAGTGTAGAAAGTTCTGTCGGTAATTGGGATTTCCTGAATCGCCCATCTTACCACATCTGTATATGGGAGGATTTGTTCTCGGTCCACTATTCGATGAAGAAAAGAGTTGGCTAAATCGCTCAGATTAGCCTCGGATTTGCTGGTGCTATCGGCTGAAACTTGTATTGCTGTCACCCTTGGGTCTTCGGCTTCGATCAGATTATATGTGCCTTGCCAAGTAGCTCTGGTAAGTCCTAGGCATGTAGTGTCCGATATGAGCCCTTTCTTTTTATTGCCTGGATCAACAACAGGTTGTCCTACGGCCGACGAAGCAGAAGGCATTGTGGTCTTCTTAGACTTCTTCGCCATTCTGCTCAAATCTATTTCTGCGGGAGAATTCTTCACAGAGACGATGATAGGTGTAATACAGGAAATGATAGCATAAATCAAATACACTGAGATATATATATTTTGATAAATTCATGGCGAATGATTGACTTAAGGTGGCCTCGAATAAAATCTGTAAATAGATCGCAGGCTTGCTGTTTTCATTAAATGGTCATTAAGGCCTGTCAATCCATCAATTCGATTAATGGCCGAATGATTTATTTGAAGCGTGCCTTGGGCGTTTTTGGCGGTTGAGCGCAGATGAATGGCTTTTCGAAGGATAATGCCTTAAATACGAATAAATTGTATTAAACTGCTTTTTTAAGATTTTCTTTGAAAACTGCGCTTTTGCCTTTATTGCAATCGGGGGTCGGGGAAAATCATAAATCATTGTTTTGGTTCCATTTGGAATCCCCAATCGCCAATAGTGATATCGCATCGCGTCGGGAGTAGTGAGTGGGGCAGTTAAAAGGCGTGCATAGTCGATTGCCGATTGCCGACAGCGAATCACATCGCATCGGGGCAAGAGGGAGCTTAATTGCTTTAAATCATTATTGCCGATTTCCGATTAGTGATATCACATCGCATCGGAGCAAGGGGGATTTTAATGCGTTAATTCATTTATTGCCGATATCCGATAGCAATTTCGCATCGGAGCAAACCAATATATCCTCAAGTTGTGTTCCTTTTGTCATTGCGATATGCGATCTTGTGATCGCTTTATCGCAATGACAAAGGATTAATCATTTATGCTAAGACTTTTAATTGATTTAGGGAAAAGGTTTTTTGGGTAATGTTTTATTTTATCTCTTCGAGCCTTTTTTAATAGAACTAAGTTGATACCAATTAAAACAAAAGTTAAAAAGGGACCCATTTCATATTATGGTTTTGGGATAATATTGATATGAAATGGGGGGTTGTTGTAGGGCACAACAGGTTGAAACACCTTCGCCTTGACTATTAAGATGCCATGAGGGTAGGTCCCAAAGTTGGGTCGCTCATGAGGAGTTTACTGGGGGGCGTGCATCAAGGTGGATTCCTTGATCCCTGGCACCATTAGTCTCACTATAGCAGGCAACATAAGAGATGATAGTAGTCTATGACGTTGCACTATACTTTCCCCTCGTAGTCACTGGATGCTTGAAGGGCAAGTGGTGTGGCACCCTTGGAACTTCAGGGGAAATTCTTGAAGGGCGCGACCAACTTGGCACCCTTGGCATCACAATTAAACTATTAGGTGTGGCACCCTTGGAACTTCTAGGGAAGTTCTTGAAGGGCACAACCAAACTTGGCACCCTTGGAATCATTAAAAATAAATAATAATAAATAAAAATAAGCAAGGAATGAAAACTAGGTTAATTTACATCAAGGGTAAATGATGATTAGAAACCAAGGTAATTAAATCAAAAATAAAACTTGGAATAAGGAGGATCATAGGAAGAAATAAAATAGAGTACCTTAAAAACCCTACCCTTCCCATGTTGGAAAATACTAGGTAGATTATGTGGTTTAATTAGGTAAAAGGGGAAAGACGAACATAATTGTAAGGATAAATATTAATCCTAAACAAATTAAATCTAATTAAGAAAAGAGGAAGGTGAATTAAAATAAGAATAATAAATTAAATTTAGAGAAATGTAGAGAAGCTCCCAACATAAGAATATCCATCTAAGAGACAACCTAAGTTAAATTGGGGAGTAGATTGGGGATAAAATCTTGACTCATTAACTGAATTCAAGTTATGAACACAAATTAAGGAATAAAAGGGGGGAATAAAGAGACAACTAGGAGAAGAAATAGGAATCTTGTTGAGGTGAGGAAATTATTAGTTTTAAATAAAAAGTTAAGTAAATAATTTTGGGTGACCCTTGATGAGAAAGTGACACATGGGTAGGTGAATAATCAATCTTTTGAATTATAAAAAAAATATATAATTATGCATGACATGCCAAGTGTCATCTATGAGGACTCTTATAAAATAAGGGGCAAGCCATGGGAGAAGGGACGTTTGGGAACCCTATTGTGGGATGGATGATATGAGAGCAGTGATTACGAAGCTATAGTGAGTTTGGTGAGGTAGAGGGTTTTTACAGAGGGGAATCTTGAGCCAAGGTGTGCTCTCCTCTGCCAGCTAGAGCTTTCCTCCATTGTACAACCCCATCGTAGCTCGGGGGTCCGCGGGGAAGAAGAGTACCCAAGGAGTAGGCTGGGAGGTTAACCGGTGGGTCTTCGCATTTGGATCAAGTGCATCATCATTCACTCGCAGAAGTGACTGGCAACAAGGGAATACCAGTACCAGTAGAGCAAGCAGAGTCTCGCTTTCTGGTGAACGATACATATGTATTTCATTACTAATTGATCTTAGTTAAAAGTATGTAAATGTTATGATATGTTTCCTAAAATGAGTGTCAGCGATGTGTGTGTTGAATAAATTTGAAATCTCAATGCATTTATTTTCTGGTCGTATTTGCTGTAAAAATAAATAAATAAATAAATAAATAAAATGCATATAGTCCTTACAAAATACACAAGTGCGTAGACTCTATGTGTAGCACTCTGGATATATGCACAACGCCCACCTACTTGTGGAGTGCTTGGGCTATATGTGAAGCACCAAGATCTATGCACAGTGACCGTAGTTTCTTCGGCCACCAATTCACTGCAACTCGGTTTTTCTCTTTGACAAATGAGCATAATGAAGTTCAGCTCATCCCTTTGAGGTTTTATAAATGTAATTTTCACTATAGGGACCCACCACTTTAATCATTCACCTTTTAAAATTTATTTCTCATGTTTCTTTCTAATGCTTTTGAGTAGTTGATATGCTTTAAGGCTTTGCATTATGAAGTGTATAGCAAGGAATATATGATTTTAAGAAGATTGGGAAATTAGAGACTTTATCATGAAATGACTTTGACAATTACAAATAAATCTTTCATTTTCAACTCGAAAACAATGTTTTTGAGATGAGAAGTTACAAAGAACCAAAGAAAACATCCATATATCAATTTTGATTGAAAGAGACTAAATGACCTTTATTAGGTCTTCCCCACACTTGGTGTTTCCCTTTATTTGGATACAATAATGACGCTATACCTAGAAAGATGAAACCTAATGACCTAAATGAAAAATGAAGACCTGATTTCATGACTAATTTTGACTGAGATGAAAAGAGTGGCAGAAGGTTTTAAAAGTTCAGCCAACTGTGAGAGTGGGTCAATAGGCATCTTTATGAGGGAAAAGACCGATCCTGACTCAAACAACTACCAGGGAATGAATTTCAAAGTATGACCTAGCGGAATGACTTGAAATTGCAAGGCGAGACACCTAAAATGATCATGCAAAAAGAGGAATGTGATCCCTAATGGAAGTATGCAAATACTGACACTAACACCACACAACAAAAAATCCATGCAATCCTTCCTCTGAAAGATTAATTTTGTTAAAATATTTGTTCTAGACTTCTCTCAAATTGTACTTCCTTTGCAAGCTATGATAAAGAATAAGTTAATTTTCAAATGGGGGTTGATTTAAATAAAAGAATTTGAGTTAATAAAATTGGAAATCATTGATGCCCCTCCATTATCAACCCCTAATTTTGCCAAACAATTCATTTTTAAAATTTTTGCATCCAAACAATCACATGTAGCATTCTTGACTCAACTGAATGAGCAACAAATTGAAGCTTCGATTTCCTTCTTTAGTACCAATTACATGGAGGCAAGATAAATTATTCAGATGTTTAAAATCAAGCCTTTCCATCCTTCAAATCCATTAAATGTTTCAGGCCTTTCCTCCTAAAAACACATACAAAAGTAATTGTTCCTTTCCCTATTGTGAGAAAAGTACTTATCCAGAAAGAATTGGGAGTGAAAATGGAAAATTGGGTTATTGTCCTACAAGAATATGGGATACACATCAAATCAACTAAAATAGTAAGGGGTCAAGGTCTTTGTAGGTTAATTAATGGAGCTTATGACAATTCAACTCATGAAGATTTAGGTAATAATGTCCAAATCACAAAGGTATGTCCCATCGACATTGAATCTCAATATGTTGGTCTCATATTTTACTTGAAAAATGATTATGCTCCATTAGAACTCAATTACAACAAGAAAATAGATCTTAGACATAAATCTAATCAATATCAAGTTTTTAGTGATGTCTTATTTAAAAGGAATTATGATTATGTTTTGCTAAGATGTCTAGAAAAGTCTGAAGCTGAAAAGGTCTTGTATGAGCTAAATTATTGACAAATTGGTCGACAATATGGTGGAGACACCAATGGTCATAAAATTCTGCATGTTAGATACTATCAGCCCACTTTATTTAGAGACACACATGCCTATGTTAGAAGATGTACAGTCTATCAAGCTGCTTCTGGAAGACATAATAAACCAACCTTACCTTTACATCATGTTAACATTGAACAACATTTTGAACAATGGAGATTGGGCATAATAGGTGAGATTATTCCTAACTCTTCCAAGTAGAATAAATAGATCTCAACTGCTATGGAATATTTCACCAAATGGGTGGAAACAACACCCCTCAAGGTGGCCAATTCTGAAAATATCATTGAATTTATAGATTAATCAATCGTTATCAGGTTTGGTCTTCCCCATGCCCTTGTTTTTGATAATGCATCTTATTTTTTAGGAAATACCATTACTGAATTTTCTCTTAAAAGAGGTTTTAAACTTAAGTATTCTGCAAATTATCACACTCAAGGAAACGACTTACCAAAATATACTAATAAAAATCTCATTAGAATAATCAAAGGAACAGTTGGCCAAAATCAAATAAATTGGCACAAAGCTCTAGTTTTTTTCTTTATGGGCTGATAGAATCACTCAAAAGGTCTATATAGGCGCTCCTCGTTTCCAATTAGTGTATGGAAAAGAAATTATTCTACCTCCTAATCTAGCTATTCGATCACTAACCCTAGTCCAATCCATTGAAGAAAAATCTTCCTCTCATTTACAACCAAGAATGTAACAAACTAGTAAACTAGAGGAAGAAATGGATAAAGTAGGACAAGTTCATGCCCATAATCTACAATTGGTTAAATATTATTTTTATGCAAGTTCATTTAATAATAAATTTTTTGAAATTGGCGATCTAGTTTTCAAATGGGACAAAGTTCATGAAGAAAAATGTAAACAAAGTAAGTTTCATAGATTATGGCTAGGCCCATTATAGATAGTTGACAAACTAGGCCCATAAATCTTCATCCTGCAAGATCTACATGAAAAGAGTGATTCTCTTCCTATTAATGGGTTAGTTTAAAAAAAAAAAAAATCTTAAGGATAGTTATCCTTCTGTAAATATGTAAATAACCACATGTATATACCAGTGTCTTTAATCCTAGTTATGTTAGGTGATACAGTTTTGTCTTCACATTGGGGTATCTTATCATTTAAATGAAATTTGAATGATTAGAGAAGAGATCTTAGAACGACTGGTTATAACTTTGAAGTTTAGTATTGCATCTATTACAAAGATTTGAAATCTTTATATCCATTAAATTGTAAATGTTTCATAATTTGAAAATTTTATAAAGTCTGGTTATCCTGTGATTGGTCAAAAAAATATTTTCTTTAAAAAGTAAAGGTTATTTTGAAGTTTTAGCATATTTTGGCTTCAATTGTCATCCATTACACTTAGGGACTGAATATACCTCCTCATCGACTAAATTTAAAATTTTTTAGAGTGTAATTCAAAAGTATATAAAACTTGAAAGAGAAGAGGTCTCATCATGAGCCAACTTTCGATGATCATGGGAAAGAAATGATACTGAAATTATCAACATGTTGATGACCAAAATGTACTATCAACGACAAAGGGGTCTCCCTAGTGTAAAGTCCCAATTGGACCTCATATTGTTTGGGATAAGAGCCCCATCAGGTATGTGGGCCTAACTACCACCATGAATGTTTTCTGCTCTTGGTTATCAAATGAGAAGGTGCCAAAGGGGGGTGAGAATGAAGTGCTCGAGCAACAAAACAAAGTCAGCCCAAGATTGACAAATTGCAGAAAGAGGTTTAAACAAGTCACAACAATGATAAGAAGAGATAAATGATGACAGTGATTAGTGAGCTAAAACCCCATTAGACATACTAAACAAGAACATGCCAGAGGTCAATTTCGAAGTAGTTCATAATAGGTCACCAACATGGAAAGGAACAAGTAAACACAGATTCGAAAAAAAAAACATACATGCAACCACTATTTATTAGAATATAACATCTTGCGTACATGAAAGAACACACATAAAATTATGGTGAGGTACTAGACAACTAATACGACAACCATGAGTGAGCATGGGAATTAGTGCCAAAGATAAAACAAAACATATTATTAATATGATGTAACTTCAAATACATATCATACAATTGGTCAATACCCAATAGTGGAGCATGGGTTGCTCATACCATTTCCCGATGTCAAAACCCTATCCCTACTGCAAACCCACTATCCTAGCTACCAAGAGCTGAGTGGCCCTAGTTCTCAAGCATCAATCAATTCTCTATATTTTCCTCAACTCAAGTGCTAAAGTCCTTGGTGCTAGACGGAGGGGATACATTTATAAGGTTCAGGTCACTTTTCACCTACCATGACTCTTGATGTTCCCCCATGCCCTTTTGGCTATGCTCCTGACTCTTGAGCTTCCCCACTTCTTTCTCAAGCCAAGAATGCTTGTTACATTCTCACAATAGTCCCAACATACTGGCTGATATAATGGTGGGTGAAATATCCATTATGATAACACAAAGAGAGAGGGGAGGGATGTAGAGGGTTATTGGAAACCCTAAAATGTCTATTTCCCATATCTCACAACGATTCATATGCTTGATCCTAAAACCGACTGGTTTTCCTATCACCGTGTTTCACTGAAATTCATCAATCCTCTAGTGATGAGCCTTGGGGTGTATTGAGAGGTTCTTGAAGCTTGTATGGGACCATCTAGCTTGGTGGAGGAGAACCTTAACAAGGAAAGCTTCATGATAAAATATAATTCTTCTGTATGGACTAGCATCTTTCTTCCTTATTTATGACTTTGAGACTCGTCCTCCATTGTTACCAAAGGTATCCTCTTATCATTTACATTATATCTATGAGATATCATCCACCTAGTGAGCTTTGAATGCAGCTTCACATTATGCCATGTCGGTTGGCATAATGCTTAGAAATTGGATGATATCTTCGTTATATCCACAAATTTCTCATGACCTTAACCCTGTAAGCACATACAACCAACGATTAATAACCAATATGGATTTACTTAAATAATATAGGTCAAAATATAAAAGATAATAAAAGGTAAGAATTCATGGCCCTTGATATATTTTACTTAAAAACAACTCGGTCTTCTGTGGCGCTTTATAATGGCTTTTGCCATTCTTTGTATGATTATTTTAATATGTTCTCCAGTATGTGTCCGGGCATATTTCTTGAAACTATATATTTTAGAAGAGAGATCATCCTTAGGTCACATATTTAATCAGGGGCCATAGGTGGGAGGTGGGTCACATCTTCAATTGACATATGTGAGACCTGCAATGGGACTTTGTAGCCTAGGAGGAGGTTGCAAATCTATCACACAGGATTGCAACTTAGGAAAAACAAATATTCTTGAATCTATATTCTGTGGTCTTAGTCTGCTGAAAGTCACCCATCCTGTGCTCACATGAGGAATTGTATTATGACTATGGTGATCTTGGTGAAGAGTGAAGAGGTGACCTAGTCTAAGTCACATCTATAGGTTGCAGCTGATGGCTAGTCACATTTCTAGTGAGGTCGCCTAGGGGGTTGTAATGCGACTCAATGACTTGGCAGAAATTGAGACCCTCTTCGAAGTCGCAAGGTCATAGGTCACCTCTCTTAGATGCCCACCTGAGGTCTTTGAGTGTGATTTACCGACCATTAGTCACTCGGTCGCATCTAGAGCGAGGTCACACTTATATCACTTGTGTGAGGTTTCGAAATTGTGATATGCGACTCAGAGGAGAACCATGGTCGTAGGTTGCACTTAGAGATTCATTTCTAAGCCTCATCTCCTATGATGTCACCAGTATTTCAAATGTCTATGTTTTGGGTGTGCATCATCACGGTGCTTGTGTTCCATTTCATTCCTAACATAGGCTTGACAGTCCATCTCAACATCTTCCTGTATACGTTGTAGTTTACTTCATGGATGTTTGAATATCCTCAGCGAAGCTTACGAAAGTGCATGGATGAGGAATGGAGTGGGGAGACATGCAACTTTTGGCATGATATATGTGTTGTTTGAATAAAAAAATAGTCGTTGGCCCCACTATATGTTTGATCTTCAACACTACAGAGTTTATATGCCTCTTACACTGTCATATTTTAATGGGTCAATGTTATGTAGCAAGGAGAGTGCATGAAGCTGGAGGGGTCTACTCTTAACACAAGGTCTGCCTCAATTTGGATCTTTCCAAGTGATGAGTCCTGATGAAAAATATGCATTTAATGTGAAGTGATCAGCGAAGCTTCGACATTGTCCAAACATCAACGTGTTCCTCATAAACGTCAATGTGTTCCTTCTTCTTTTGTGTCTTAAATGTCGGGCAAGAAACTAACAAAACATATTCCTAAAGAAGCAAATTTGGTTTCTAATACATCCTGGCTTGTAAGCTCCACCTCTTTCAGAGGAAAAACATTCATCTCAAGCTGCTCAAGGGAAAATGATTCAATCGGAGATGTTGTCCTTGCACCTTCATAAGGAACTGGAATCTCCTTATCAGAACCAAAGACCAAGTTTGTAGGAAAGCCTTGCACATTGAACCTTCTCATCAAACTCTTCTCCTTGTCACAATTGATGTGACCTGTATTCACCTTTCCCTTCAATCTATTTACAACCCTCTTCCACTCTATAGCAATTTTTTTGCATCATCTACACCAAGGAGCATAACAATCAACAAGAAATTGATCTTTACATTTGAGGACAAGGCCATCAAAATTTCTTGAAGTGAGCTCTACACATCAACTTCATGAAATTTTCTTATTTGATCAAGTCTTCCCACTTAGCCTATCTTAAACAAAAATTTTCATCTGTTGAATTGCAAATTCTGCTATTGGTTTTGCATCACTTTCTCCATGATAGTCTAATGGGGGATTTCCAGGAGCAAATATCTTAAGGGTTGGAAACCCCTTGATTATATATTCCTAAGCAAGTGACTTGTGGGTGTTAGCATCAAGAGAAGAAACTGTAACAAAACCTTTCAAAATAGTGTTTGTTTTTTCCCATATTGGAGTTAGAGCCTTACAATGACCATACCATGGTGCAAAAATGCAATAAGGACAACCCTATCAGAATTTAGAACCTGCGATGCCCATATAATGCCCCTTATGATCCATTTAAATCCCTGCAAAGAAAAAGGGATAAATAATTAAAACCATGAAAATAATTTTATCTAGAGGTGATAGTAAAATTGCAACTAAATTATATGAGTAAAACAAAAGATTCTCGAATCCAAAAATCAACACTACATTTAGGCACCTTACTAGAATTATGAATTGAAAGAAATTTATGTGAGGCCAAAAGAAATGGTGCAATTATAGATTCAATGGCAGAGAGTAAGATGGCAATTTGAGGAATCTTAATGCACTCAAGGGGACGAGGACTAAGACTAAGCAGGGTTACCATCATGGTGTATTATCACAAACCCTTGTGCATATTTGTGATCAATGACATGCTTCAGGGTGAGTCAAGAAGAGTTTAAAATGACATGAGTACTTCGATCACATATGTCTAGAGCTACAAGGATTCAAGGGTAGTATATCACATTTGCAAGCCCTAATGCTCATGTTGAGGTGTAGGACCAACCAAGAACCTAGGGAAATATGACATGCAACAATCTCTCCCATGATGCTCGACAATGTTGATGGAAATGCACTCTCAGCAAGAGGATATTTAGGTCAAAACAAGAGAGGGATCACCTTTTCCCATTTAGGGTTTTTCCCAATCCTCAATATCGTCAATCGTAAGGAAAGTCAAATTGCATGTACACCTACTCCAATATAGGACATCTACTGATCACGATGTGAATCATGTGAAGATGAGTTTTTAAAAATGTAGGGACTCTTAATGCATTAATGAAGCCATTGACCTTCAAAACCATAATGCAATTATTAGGCCTACATATGAGATAAAACATGATGCATGAATGTTATGCATGAAACATGAATGGATGCAACAAAGGGGTTGGATAGGAAAGGTTGCTGGGAGAGAAACCAGTTGGGGTCCTATAAAAAACCCTAGAAGATCGGGGTGAGTGGTGGGGTACCCAAAGTTTTAATATGCCCAAAAATTTGGGTGTTGTAACAGCTACAACACAACACTGGCCACCAAACCAAAGACAAGAGGTATCATCAAGAGCTAACCTATTCAATATCATTATAACTTGTGAATGGGATTGTCATAATCTATTTACCAAGCCAGGACAATGGCTTTCAAGCAAACTTTAAAACAAAATTTGAAAACAAAGGATTAAAAAACACCTAATAATTTTACTATAAGTGAAAGGGATACTAGTATATCTGTGGTTAAATGGTAACCCTCTTGAGGCTATGGATGCCTGTTGGTAGCAGTGGGTCTACCAATGACAAATAGGTGTATCTTAAAAGATAATCTTCTATAGTTCTTAACTTTATCTTTATAGTAGATTGAATGAGAAAAAAGGGTAATAAATATTGTCATCAATAAACAAGTTATCAGATAATTCACAAAATGATGAGTTCTTTTATTTAGAGCATTTTTTTTTTATCAATCAAAACTTCAATATATTTTACCTTTCTAAGTCTTCTTGTTTAATTGTTTAAAGATTCATTTAATTTTAACAGAGTTAATTGTTTTGCCCAGTATGTCATCCATTGTTGTACTACTCAATAATCCCCCCATTATGGTTAATAGTAGAACTAATAAAATATGGGGGACCCTTTTTAGTTTAGGATAAAATCCTTTAAGTTCCACTAAAATAAGCTAATTTTAGTTTTATTTTTCTAAAAACTTGACTAAAATTATAAATTTTCCTTATTGGAACCTTTATGTTGGAGCTTAGGTATATCACATCTATTAACAAACATTGTATTTTTTTTAATATCCCTTATCGACAAAACTTTATCGAGATATTTCAAATATGGTAACATGTCCTCTTTAAAAGGTTGCAAATTGAACTTCTTCTGACTGAGTTTTCTAATGTATAAGCCTAAAAACGATAAAAGTTCTCTTTTATGAATATAAAAACAAAGGCCAACCCCACAAGATTGCCATGTAGCTCTATCAGAGATTCTAATATCATCCCTTTCAATATAATGTTGATGTCACTAATCTCTAATCCCCTGATCGTCGATCTCCAATATTCTCCATCCCCCGATCTCCGATATTTTCAAATCCACTGACCTCTGAAATCCATTTTTTCTCTGATCCTCCGATATCCTCTAACTTCAAACCTCTAATATTCATTCCCGTTCATCCTCTGATATGTGACATCGTAAATACTTCAATAACCCATACATCTCCAATATTTCCAAAGCTTTGATTATCGATCTCCAATATCCTCCATCCTCTGATCTCCAATACACTTCCCACTACTCTTGTCGCAAAGTTTATATTGGAACTTTAGAATCAGTTTTTATCCTTTCAATCCAATGATATGAAATCTCTAGTAGAGGACCTCCGATATCTCTTCCCACATGTAGCTTTAGCCACTACATTTATAAGCTTATTGGATGATGAGAATATCGCATGTATCAACGATGCAATCATAAAATTTCTCTAATAAAATCCTTCTATGTGATGATGTGTACCAAAGCCCATGTTAATCCACATTCTATCATTTAATGGCCGAATGTAATGAATTTATGATTTTCAAAGTGCTAAATGATTTCACTAATGTGTAACGATTTCTTAAGATTTTTCTCATAAAAGACATAGATTCGTAATGAAATTGGTTATTCGCTTTGAGTTATTATTCAGTTAGAAAGTTTCCACTTATCCTTGTATTTCTCTTTATAGGCCAGATGTAAAATTGGTAACTAAAGCATGGAAAGAATCATCGAAAAAGAAGGCTGACAGGATAAAAAATCTATCAAAGATTGACTTGGAATGCTATTGTCATTTCCTAGTCAAATTGCGTAATATGTCGCTGATGATGAAATGGCTCTCCAACACCACCACTAATTTACTTTTAGCATTTAATGATGTGTTATTCATTGAACAAATTCATATATGATCCCATCATCCACTTGAATTAAAATCCAAACGACATATATATGCGAGATTTGGTAGCGAATTGATAGTTAAGTTATTGCAATTGCAATCAATTATTGTATTTTACTTTATTGTTAGTATCATTTATTAAAACCACTTCAGTATTCTATGGCACTTATCTAGATTTGTGTTTTGATTATGAACTATAAATCCCCTTCATTCTTATGAAGGACAGGTTCTAAATTCTTGCGAGAAAGATTCTGATCTGCACTACTGTATCTTGAAGGAATCTTAATAGAAAGAGGAAGCACTACTATTTCACTTATGAGAAGAGTTAACATTTATCAGGTACTATTATCTAAATACTAGTACTCTATTTATGATTTGAATGGTTATTGTATTTGTGTTTATCATATATATTTTTGCAAGTAGTTAAGCTTTATCACTATTGATGTGTTTAATTGAAATCTTTTAAGTATATGAATGAGCAAAGATATCTGATATGTGTGATGTGTTTCAACAACTTATTTAATTAACTATTTAATTAAATTAGTTATATTTTTTTGTTTTTCCCTCATAAAGGATTTGATGATCTATATTGTCATGTTCAATGCTAGATATTTATAAGTCACATATAAAGAAAAATCCTTACCGGGATAGATATTTTAAGTCTATATAGTTATGTTTCTTAGTTTCATTTACGTAATCAGCCTAGCACTTATATATCACCTCTAGTTTTATATATTTTATTAAGGGAAATTGGTCCCATAAACCCAGTCGGAGCCACCATTCCAAATGGAAAAGGATTTTCCTTAAGTTCCTGACCAAGTGGTTTTCCCTGATGTTGAGGTAGATATTTTCGAGCCTTCAACACAAAACTACCAAGAAAGACCATTTTTCCTTATATTTTATCAATCAAGTGTTGGGTGGTATTGTAGGGAAAAAGCTATTTTCATTTCTGGATAGTTTCAATGGGTATAATAAATTTCAAATTAGTTTCAATGGGTCTGTTAGAGTTGGTCTGGTCAGTCCTCCATCAGAGATCAAAACTCTTTGTGCATTTCATTTTTAGGTGTCTCGCTCCATTCACCCAGCTGTTACCGGGAATAGTGTCCACTCGGATGCTGCTATTCCCACTAAGATGGGTGGCTATCTTAGAAACAAACAAGTAAAGTCTACTTTCATTTCCTTTTATGAAAATAGACAAGAGGAGAACCAAGAAGACCGACCTTACTCTTGTGCTTGATTTCCTCTCCTTCTTGATAGAGTTTCGCTGCTTCTTCTTCGTCTGCCCAGCTTCAAAAAGAACCAGTGGAATCACAGCAACATACTACTATCAAAGAAACAAAGATCTATATTCATAAATAACATAGGACTAGATGTGTGTTAACCATATAAATGCATATATAAACAAGTATGCAAGAATATGGGAGGAAACTAGAATAGCTTTATTAAGATGAAAAGTAGCAAGAGGATTACAACCATATGTTCTGACCTAGCATCATCCTCCAGCGAAGAAGCCCTTGTTCACCTCAAGCAAAGCTTAGATCACCCAACATTATGAATGTACACCAGAAAACCAACATCACTTCTCTATAAGATACAAAATTCCAACCTCTGGATCTCTGTGATGAGGGATCCATATATAGATGATTACAGAGAG
>APFE030020442.1:128471-142605 GCA_000404065.3 Pinus taeda | reverse complement strand
AAAATGAAAATGCACATGCATGTATCTGTTTTGAACCTTCTTAATGTGAATGATGTTAAGAAAGCTATGTGAAAATCTGAATTACTTTTAAAGCGACAGTACTCAACAAAATTCTTTTTCAAAATGAAGTGAAAGCAACAGAGACACTTTGCATTTTTGAAATGAAAATTGCTTTTTGACACTTTAAAAATACTAATTCAAATCCTATGCAATAGTAACCATATAATCGACTATCTAGAACAATGGGATTACTTTCCAAAATTGAAAACGACAGCTACGACACTTTCAGATCTAGAGACGACAGTTAGACCATGCTACTTTTTTGCAAAAGAGAACTGAAAACGGCACACAATACATAAAAACATTTATAGTTCTTTGCACTAAGGAGGGGGAATAATGCAAGAGAAGGGAGTTTTCATAGAAGTACACTGACTGCAAACAACAAAACTCCTGAATAGGACTGAAAACAGTGAAAAAAAACCACAGTCTCAGGGTAAAGTTAACCCTCCCTAACCATCGCACCTATTACACAGTGAAATCAGTATGCAATGCATCTACTGCACTTGGGAAGTGCGATGCATACAGACTACCTAGAAGGTAGGTTGGGATGGTATGAGTGCAAGACTTCAAATAGGTTTTCACTCATAGTTTGCAATCTAGTTCAGGTGTTTAGTCCGAGTAAGTAAAGATCAGTGTATGTAAAACATAGGGGTGATATAAGAGGTTACTAGAGCCACCAATTAAGGCAATTAGATTGCTTGCAGATCTATTGTTTAATTCATAAACAAAACTTGGATATAGACTGAAGCAGCATTGATCTACTTTGCATTTGTATAAAAAATGCAATTCGAAGGCTAGCTAGCTTGACTTCAGGCTCCGTCTGTAAGTTTATAAAAGAAACAAGGATAGATAGGCTAACAAGTAATCTAGTCGGTCCCCATCGGAGTCGCCATTTTGTTACTGGGAATAGTGTCCATTTGGATGCTGCTATTCCCATTAAGGTGGGTGGCCATCTTAGAAACAAACAAGTAAAGTCTACTATTGTTTTCTTTTATAGAAATAGACAAGAGGAGAACCAAGAAGACCAACCTGAGTCTTGCGCTTGATTTCCTCTCCTTCTTGATAGAGCTTCACTGCTTCTTCTTCATTTGCCCAGCTTCAAAGAGAACCTGTGGAATCATAGCAACATAATACTATCGAAGAAACAAGGATCTATATCTATAAATAAGACATGATCAGATGTATGTTAACCATATAAATGCATATATAAACAAGTACACAAGAATATGGAAGAAAAACAAGAATAGCTTTATTAAGATAAAAATTAGCAAGAGGATTACAACCATATGCATTGACCCAGCATCATCCTCCAGCTAGGAAGCCTTTCTTCACCTCAAGCAAAGCTTAGATCACCCAAAACTGTGAATGTACACCAGAAAACCAACAACACTTCTCTATAAGATACAAAATTCCAGCCTCTGGATCTCTGTGATGAGGGATCCATATATAGATGAGTACAGAGAGGTGAGTCATCTTATGGGATCTTGATTAGTGTCCTCTCTTTGATAGTTCCTACTTCCACTTGGAGAATGATGATCTATTACTCATCCCTGGTCGAAAACAAAGAGGCAAGTGTCAGAGGGGAAGCTTCTGGAAGATTCCATGATCTTCCACCTCACATTTTTGTCCCTGCCATTTGTCCATTCACAACCATCACACCCTACAGAGGAGCAGTTTAGTATGCATCGCACCTTGTACACTGGGAAGGTGATATGCATCGCACCCTCTGCACTGAGCTTTCAGTATGGTCCAGTTTTGACCATTTATGAGCAGTTTTCAGTGGAGAACTTTTGGGAGATGATGTAATCAGCTGACCTTGTTCCTTTAGGCAGTGAAGCAACACTTTTAGGGACTTGGGAGTCCCTAGTTTATGGACATTTATGATTGGGGTTGAAGTGCCAAAAAATTTCTATAAGACCAGCTGCATTCTGCTAGGGGCATGCCATAATCTAATGGAAAAGGTCATGCTAGTCATTTCCCCTCATATCTGGCTCCTGCTCGCTTAGGTCTTTTGTCAATAATCACTAAAGTCCATGATAGTCAAGGTCTGGTCCTTTAACGGACAAAGTCATTTTCATTAATTAGGTCTAGGTATTAATCAATTTGGTCTTCAACCATGTCCAATAAAGCCATGCAGGCCAGAGTGAGGCCCTTACAAAGTTATGATTAAGAGAGTTTCATCGTCATGTGGACAAACTTCGACTGTTCTTCAAAACTCTATTTTGAAGAAAAGTCAAACAATGTCATTTGTGATAAAATTTTCAAAAAATTCGTCAGTTCATTTCTTCAAGTGCAGTCAGGGTTTCCGTGGCCAAATGCCCTGTCATGCAATCCCTACAAAGAGTGCTGAAAATTTCATCATTTGAGCTAAAATTTCAAAGGGAAAAGTGAAATTCAGTGTTGCTTTAAGTCAGTGAAAAAAATCCAAAATGAAACATTAGCAAAGTGGGTTTTTGGAGAAGAAAAAATTAAACCCATGACTTCAAAGTCTTTATATACAAGTTTCCACGAAAATCAAGGTCATTGTGCAAATCAAGATCATAGAGAAACATAGCAAAGTTTGTGAGAGAGCTAGCATGCATTTTGAGTGAAGTGGCAGTCATTTTCCAGAGCGCGGCGCAGACACAAAGGGGCATGGCACACACAGAGCCACCCCACAGTGCAAATTTTACAAGGGCGCGACGCATATAAAGGGCATGGCGCACTAGGTTTGGCGAGCAACGCACACCCACAAAGGCCCAAAATCATGCCAAATTACCTCAAGTTGCCTGTGAAACCCCTCAAATCAATAGGTAGGCTCTATACCATGGCTTGCTCATCAAATTTTGTGAATGTTATGGTGCTTCATGGCTATGTATAATTGCAACAAAACTCATAAAACCAACCACTAGAAAACACTAAAAGCCATTGTTGCTAGGGTTGCATAATTGTGGTGTTAGTGCCAAGGCCCCATTTTCACCCTCATTTTTCCCTTTCTTGCATTTTTCCCTATCCCCCCTTTCTCATTTTTCCTATTATCCCTACCCTAAAACACTACCAAACCCTATCCCCTATCCCTCCACTCTTTGGTCAATCAAAACCCCAAAACCCTACCTTATCAAATACCCAAACCCCCCTACATATCCCTAAACAAAACTTCTCCCAATAACCCCTATTCCCATCATATTACTCCCCTCATAATACTCCCTTTTGTTTTCATTGTTCCCCTTGGTGGCAGATATCACAACAACACCTAGTATCACATCATCATCAAAGGGTAGCCCAAGTACAGTACACACAGCAGTCATGGCATCTGAGCATTCATCAGAGTATGAGATGGAGACACAAAGTGATTCATCCTCAGAAGAACAAGCTCCCAGGATACATCACAAGAGTGGCAAACATGTTTGGGATGAGCCAACTACCCTCACTGAATTGCAGGCCTACCCTCTTTCCATGTCATGTTTCCAGCATCTATCATGTTTTGAATTTTGTCAAAGGGTGGTTAATGTTAGAGTTCATCATGAGTTGGCCTGTCTTTTTGTGCTTCACCTACATGGAGGTCAGTCTATCTTGGTCGGGGTCACCTTCACATTGATACCTGAAACTATCTCATTGGCAACCGACATAACGAATGTTGGAGAACAGTGGCATAAGAAAAAGAAGGTGTATAGGCAAAATTATGAGCCTTACATTAAGGCTAGTTTCTTGAGGCAGCTCACAAAAGTCTTTCCATTCAGATATTTGAAAGATGAATATGCTCCGCTCATGAAATTGATCATGAAGTACTTCAACTGTGAGGGGAGGTTCTCTCATCTATATGCCCACCACATCAGGTTGCTCATGCATTTTTCCAGGGTGTGGACGATGAACCTCCCATTTTTCATTTGCAGGAACATAGAGAGGATGAACACCTTCATGTAGCATAAGACCCCTCAACAACAACTTAACAGTGTTTATCACTTTGCTCTTATCCGGATTTTGGTGGATCATCAGTTGGGATTGCAGGGCATTTCTTGGGAGGACTTCATCTGCCGTGACCTCTTCAGCACTTCACAGGTATTATCATAGGCAAAGCATGAGATAGGTGGTCCTTCTCATCAGTATGAGTGCCATGAGACCACTACTATGCCAGTATTCATTACATATCAGAGAGGCAGTAGGCACTTGTTTGCAGCAGCAAAGCGAGTGTTATCTCCACCCGGGGTGGAAGGGGCCTCGCTTCCGGCATCGACAATATAGGTACAAGACAAGGGCAAGAGGCCCATGCATGACGAGGGGCCATCAGGTGAACAGGAGGCCGACTTCATCGTCATTCAGGATGATGATGCAAATATGGAGAGTGCCAAACTTAGGATGACCATCCAGGAGCAGAAAACGGAGATCCAAGACTTGTCACTCAATTTTGAGAGGGCCAAATGGATCATCAGGTATTTGGAGTAGAGGAACAAATAGCTTGAGTACCAGCATGAGATCATGGAGCTGTAAAGCATCTGTGAGAATTGCCAAGCTGCCTAGCATAGGAGGATTGAGCTCACTCCATTGGAGCAAGAGATTAACAATGACCATGAGTCTTGGCTCAAGCGGATCAACATCCACCTTGAGAGACTGCTCGAGAAGGCCAACAGAGACAAAACCATACTGAGGCAGACAGTTTATCATTACAGGGCACGAAACATGAGTTCGAAGGCTCGGATAAGGAGCTTGAAGGCAAAATTGGGCAGAGCAACAAAGAGACAAAAGAGGAAAAAATGAGCACGATCGGCTTTGAATCTTGGCTGAAGCCTCTGTGGCCCAGCATAGCACCTCTTAGGGAACCTCCAGCCAAAATTTCAAGAAATTTGGGGCAATTTTGGTCACTTGGCAAAATTTTGGTCACAACACAGGTTTTTTCTCCCTGTGCGCCGCGCCACTGGCGCGGCGCTTAGGATTGGGAGATCCAAATTGGAAATGGCTTACATTTTTATATTCAGCATGAAAAATCACGACTATTGGTGCATGGAAAAGAAATTTGGGCATGATTTGAGTCTCCAAGAGGCCAAAAACACTCATAAAATGACCTCTCTACCCCTATTTTCACACATAGGAAGCAGTCTTGGGAGAATGAAGATTTGGAGGGGAAAATGAGAACCAAATTCAAAAATTCCACTTGGGTTAGAAAGTAGACAGGCTAGGCTTTCCAACAAGCACATTTAGACACATTTTGGACTCCCACAGTTACCTCAAAGCAGCCTCCAATGTGTTTTGATGCATATAGAATTGGGCGCAGTGCATATAGAGAAAAAAGCCAAATTCATCTCTGTTTCGCGAAATTTTGATTCACGACTTTCTCCAAGTGGGCCCACTCATCTACATTTCACTTTTTTCTGCAACTAAGGCAAATTTTATAGAGTTTGGCTTCTATCAAAGTGGCAAAGGAAGGCAAACGGTCACCTAAGCCATTTGTCATTTTTGTAACGTTGCACCTGTAGCTAATGGTTGGCTTTCCACCTCCATTTTATAATGATTTGAGAAACTCCCCAACTCTTGGTCATTTTATTTCCTCATGGCATAGTCTATTTATTGTATGCAAACCATTTGCAAAGGGTTGGTTGATTATAATTTATGGGAGACTGTGGGAGAGAAACTCAGTTCTTCATTGTATATTTTGACAGAGGATTAATGAAAGGCAGCGGCTTTGTTTCATTAGATTCATGTGGTTGTGAGTGTAGCAAATGTGTCTCTTTATGTTTCATATGTATTTTGTTATGTTTCATAGTTCATTGCATCTTCATTTCCAGTGAAATTTTCTAAGTAAGATAAGGTAGAATTCATATTTATTACTCTGCCCATGGGAAAGTTTCACGTATGTGTTCTTCTTCTGTTGAAAAGGTTTCATGTGTTTATGCCCTTTTCACCCTCCTAAACAATATTTCCATTCCGCGTTACTTCAAATTTAATTGCTAGACTTTCCGCCTGTCTTGCCTCACGAAGTAATCTGTGCCTTTGTGTTAAATTCTCTACTCATCGCTGTTCGTTGGTCCCATATATCCTAAAAACCCAGTCATTCATAAAAATTTGTTTCTTGTATCCATATTTGTTTACTAGACTAAAATCAATATTTCACTGTAAGTCATCTCAAGCCATATCGTTTATTTATTCACTGACCGTGACTCGGAGAGATCCCTCTCCTGTTCTAGTAGGGCTAGCTACAAGACTGAGCGTGGTTTGTGGTTACCGTGAATTTTTCCTTCCTTTAGCCTAAGGCAGATTTAGGTGCTAACATAGTGGCGACTCCCCTGGGGATAAAATGGTTTGCTTGAAGATTGTTTTGTCCCAGTACATCTATCAAGCTCAAATCTGATGGTTGATGGTGAGCAACGATCAAACATAAGAAGATGGCTGAAATCATTCACCTGGAAACTCCTTTCACTGAAGAATCCAGCAACTGATGCTTCATGGTCACTCCACTGTAGAGGGATCAGTAGCTTTGAGATTTTTTAAAATGGATTGGATTGCAAGAAGATACGCTCCCATGAGCCTAGATCACATTCCAGGCTTTCCAAGTAAAATTCCGAAGGTAGTTTGGTCAAGGAATCTGCCTACATTTAAAGATGATGGTAAGAAGGACACTGCTTTACATCTAGTTCGATTTCACATGCATATTCGCAAGTTGAAGGTTGATTTTCCTGAAGATTGCTTAATGAAGATATTCTTGGCCACTTTGGAAGGTGAAGCCCAATCTTGGTATGAAAATTTTCCTGCTGCTTGTATTTACTATCTAAAGGATTTTCATGCCCTGTTCATTGAAAGATATAAAGACTCTTATCCATCATTAAATCTAGTTCATGACTGTTGCAAACATGCTTCTACTTTTATTGAAAGCCTTGAAAAATACTATGAGGATGATAATTTTATGGATGATGAGATCATGGAAGTCTTGTACGAGAATCCATTTCAGCAACATGAAGAGAAACTAGAAGAGTCCCATCAAGATGCTTAGGAAACTTTGCAGCAGAATCAAGATCTTTGTACAGTGGAAAATGAAGGAATTTTGCATCTTGACAGTCAACATGAATTACATGAAATAGATCAGCAGGTTGAAGAGTTCCATATGGCTGAAAGTGATGAAAGAAAAAGTGTCGGTTCAGATCTGTCCATAGAAGAAAATAGCATGCAAGGAAGTCCGGTTCTAATTCCAGAATGTGATAATGTCAAGTCACCCATTTCAGATTCAGATTCAAATTGTGATGGCCAAGAATACCTTGTGCTGAATCTCACGAAGGAGAACTCTGCTGCTAAAAACATCTGTAATAAAGAAAATAGAGTTTTGGATCCAAATGTTCTCATGTCGTTAGAACACAGCCTTCATGAAGAGGAAATCCAGTCAGTTCATGAACAACGAGATGAGGTCTTCGCTCTAGTAAGTGAAAATGTTCCTTTGAATGAATTTATGGTAGATGATGGAAATGATACTGTTGGGTTTCAAGAATCATCTGAAGTTTCTTTTCTCTTGATTGATGAAAGTAATGAGGAACATGATAATCTTGTTGTCATATCATATGAAAATGATCTACAATGTATTCAGACTTCAACAGACCAGACCATTCAGGATTCCATTTCAGATTCTTCTTCCTATGTTTCATGTTCCGAAATGTTCTTTGAAGAGGAAATCTGCTCATCTACTTGTTCAGAATTGTTTGAAGACCAGGAACCTACTCTTATTTATGAAAAGAGATCAGCATCACAAGAAAACGACACCTTGTTTCTTCAGCAGGAGGAAAGACCTTATGTTCTTCATGATCCAATGGCAGATTCGTTGCAGATAATAGTGAAAGTCATTATTGCAATATTCAGTGATGAAGGAGATCATGGTCAATTATGTTTTTTGAGGCCTAGTTACCAGTATCTGTTGTTGACCAGAAGATCTGATCAAGAGAATCAATCAAGGGGGCATCTACTTGATTGGTTACATTGGAAGACACATTACATATGATTGTACATATTGCATTAGTACGCAGGTGGCTATCATCATGATTTGAAACCCTCGAATCTTGATGGACTGCTGCCATTCAAACAAGTTTTGTAAGTTCTTGTTTTAGTTAAGTCAGTCATGAGTCATTTCCTTTTGCATTGAGTCAGTTTTTTTTTTTTTTTTTTAATCATGTTGGTCCATAATTAAGTCGTTATGAGTCAGGTTTTAGTCAATAAATTAGTCAGAGTTGTGTGGTTTGTCAAAATAATGACTCCATAGCCCAATGGATGAAGGCACTGTCTAGCTCTTCCAGAGATCTGCTGTTCTTGGCACTTCAAGGAGGCTACATCCCCATTGGATCCAATGTTAGAGTCGGTCGGTCAGTCCTCCGTTTAGAGATCAAAAAGTCTTTTTGGGCCTTTTTTTTTTAGGTGTTCGCTCCATTCACCCAGTTGCATTCCACTAGGGGCATGCCATAATCTGACAGAAAAGGTCATGCTAGTCATTTCCCCTCATGTCTGGCTCCTGCTGGCTTAGGTCTTTTGTCAATAATCACTAAAGTCCATGACAGTCAAGGTCTGGTCCTTTAACGGACAAAGTCATTTTCAATAATTAGGTCTAGGGATTAATCAATTTGGTCTTCAACCATTTCCAATAAAGCCATGCAGGCCAGAGTGAGGCCCTTACAAAGTTATGATTCAGAGAGTTTCATCGTCATGTGGACAAACTTCGACAGTTCTTCAAAACTCTATTTTGAAGAAAAGTCAAACAGTGTCATTTCTGATAAAATTTTCAAAAAAGTCATCAGTTGATTTCTTCAGGTGCAGTCAAGGTTTCCATGGCCAAATGCCCTGTCATGCAATCCCTACAAAGAGTGCGGAAAATTTCATCATTTGAGCTAAAATTTCAAAGGGAAAAGTGAAATTCAGTGTTGCTTTAAGTTAGTGAAAAAAAGCCAAAATGAAACATTAGCAAAGTGGGTTTTTGGAGAAGAAAAAATTAAACCCATGACTTCAAAGTCTTTATATACAAGTTTCCATAGAAATCAAGGTCATTGTGCAAATCAAGGTCATAGAGAAACATAACAAAGTTTGTGAGAGAGCTAACACGCATTTGGAGTGAAGTGGGAGTCTTTTTCCATAGCGCGGCGCACACACAGAGGGGCGCGGCGCACATACAGAGCATGGTGCACACAGAGCCACCCCACAGTGCAAATTTTACAAGGGCACGGTGCATATAAAGGGCATGGTGCACTGGGTTTGGCGCGCGGCGCAGACCCACAAAGGCCTGAAATCGTGCCAAATTACCTCAAGTTGCCTGTGAAACCCCTCAAATCAATAGGTAGGCTCTATATCATGGCTTGCTCATCAAATTTTGTGAATGTTATGGTGGTTCATGGCCATGTATAATTGCAACAAAACTCATAAAACCAACCACTAGAAAACACCAAAAGCCATTGCTGCTAGGGTTGCATAATTGTGGTGTTAGTAACAAGCCCCCATTTTCACCCCTCATTTTTCCCTTTCTAGCATTTTTCTCTATCCCCCCTTTCTCATTTTTCCTATTATCCCTACCCTAAAACACTACCAAACCCTATCCCCTATCCCTCCACTTTTTGGTCAATCAAAACCCCAAAACCCTACCTTATCAAATACCCAAACCCCCCTACATATCCCTAAACAAAACTTCTCCCCATAACCCCTATTCCCATCATATTACACCCCTCCTAATACTCCCTTTTGTTTTTCATTGTTCCCCTTGGTGGCAGATATCACAACAACACCTAGTTTCAAACCATCATCAAAGGGCAGCCCAAGTACAGTACACACAACAGTCATGGCATATGAGCATTCATCAGAGTATGAGATGGAGCCACAAAGTGATTCATCCTTAGAAGAACAGGCTCCCAGGAGACATCACAAGAGTGGCAAACATGTTAGGGATGAGCCAACTAAACTCACTGAATTGCAAGCCTGCCCTCTTGTCATGTCATGTTTCCAGCATCTATCATGTTTTGAATTTTGTCAAAGGGTGGTTAATGTTAGAGTTCATCATGAGTTGGCCCGTCTTTTTGTGCTTAACCTAAATGGAGGTCAGTCTATCTTGGCCGGGGTCACCTTCACATTGACACCCGAAACTATCTCATTGGCAACCGACATAACGAATGTTGGAGAACAGTGGCATACGAAAAAGAAGGTGGATAGGCAACATTATGAGCCTTACATTAAGGCCAGTTTCTTGAGGCAGCTCACAAGATTCTTTCCATTCAGATATTTGAAAGATGAATATGCTCTGCTCATGAAATTGATCATGAAGTACTTCAGCTATGAGGGGAGGTTCTCTCATCTATATGCCTACCACATCGGGTTTCTCATGCACTTTACTAGGGTGCAGACGATGAACCTCCCATTTTTCATTTGCAGGAACATAGAGAGGATGAACACCTTCATGCAGCATAAGACCCCTCAGTAGCAACTTAACAGTGTTTATCACTTTGCTCTTATCCGGATTTTGGTGGATCATCAGTTGGGATTGCAGGGCATTGCTTGGGAGGACTTCATCTCTCATGACCTCTTCAACACTTCACAGGTATTATCAGAGGCAGAGCATGAGATAGGTGGTCCATGAGACCACTACTACTAGTATTCATTACATATTAGAGAGGTAGTAGGCACTTGTTTGCAGCAGCAAAGCAAGTGTTATCTCCACCTGGTGTGGAAGGGGCCTCGCTTCCGGCATCAACAACACAGGTACAAGACAAGGGCAAGAGGCCCAGCAATGATGAGGGTCCATTAGGTGAACAGGAGGCCGACTTCATCCTCATTCAGGATGATGATGCAGATGTGGAGAGTGCCAAACTTAGGATGACCATCTAGGAGTAGAAAACGGAGATCCAGGACTTGTCACTCAATTTGGAGAGGGCCAAATGGATCATCAGGTATTTGGAGGAGAGGAACAAACAACTTGAGGACTAGCATGAGATCATGGAGCTGCAAAGCATCTGTGAGAATCGCCAAGCTACCCAGCACAGGAGGATTGAGCTCACTCCATTGGAGCAAGAGATTAACAATGACCATGAGTCTTGGCTTGAGCGGATCAACATCCACCTTGAGAGACTACTAGAGAAGGCCGATAGAGAAAAAACCATACTAAGGTGGATGGTTAAGCATTACAGGGCATGGAACATGAGTTCGAAGGCTCGGATAACGAGCTTGAAGGCAAAATTGAGTAGAGCAACAAAGAGACAAAAGAGTCAAAAGGAGCAAGATAAGCTTTAAATCTTGGCTAAAGCCTTTGTCTCCCAACATAACAACTCTTAGAGAACCTCCAGCCCAAATTTCAAGAAATGTGGATCAATTTTGGTCACATGGCAAAATTTTGGTCACAACACAGGTTTTTTCTCGCTTAGTATTGGGAGCTCAAAATTGGAAATGGCTTGCATTTTTGGATTTAGCATGCAAAATCACAACTACTGGTGCATGGACAAGAAATTTGGGCATGATTTGAGTCTCCAGGAGGCCACAAACACTCAAAAAATGACCTCTCTGCCCCTATTTTGACACACATGAAGTAGTCTTGGGAGAATGAATATTTTGAGGGGCAAATGAACACCAAATTTAGAAATTCCACTTGGGTTGGAAAGTAGACAGACCAGGCTTCCAACAAGCACACTTGGGAACATTTTGAACTCCTGTAGGTACCTCAAAACATTCTCCAAAGTGGCACGACGCATATAGAATTGGGCACGGCGCATATAGAGAAAAAGGCCAAATTCACCTCCATTTCACGAAATTTCGATTCGCAACTTTCTCCAAGTGGGCCCGCTCATCTACATTTCACTTTTTTCAACAACTAAGTCAAAGTTTATAGAGTTTGGCTTCTATCCAAGTGGCAAAGGAAGGAAAATTGTCACCCAAGCCATTTGTCATTATTGTAATGCTGCACCTGTAGCTAATAGTTGGCTTTCCATCTCCATTTTGTAATGATTTGAGAAACTCCCCAACTCTTGGTCATTCTATTTCCTCATGGCATAGTCGATTTATTGTATGCAAACCATTTGCAAAGGGTTGGTTGATTGTAATTTCTGGGAGACTGCGGGAGAGAAACTCAGTTCTTCATTGTATATTTTGACAGAGGATTAATGAAAGGAAGCAGCTCTGTTTCATGAGATTCATGTGGTTGTGAGTGTAGAAAATGTGTCTCTTTATGTTTCATATATATTTCATTATGTTTCATAGTTCATTGCATCTTCATTTCCAGTGAAATTTTCTAAGATAAGCTAGAATTCATATTTATTGCTCTGCATGTGGGAAAGTTTCACGTATGTGTTCTTCTTCTGTTGAAAAGGATTCATGTGTTTATGCCCTTTTCACCCTCCTAAACAATCTTTCCATTCCGCATTACTTCAAATTTAATTGCTAGACTTTCTGCCTGTCTTGCCTCATGAAGTAATCTGTGCCTTTGTGGTAAATTCTCCGCTCATTGCTATTCGTTGGTCCCATACATCCTAGAAATTCATTCATTCATAAAAATTTGTTTCTTGTATCCATATTTGTTTACTAGCCTAAAATCAATATTTCATTGTAAGTCATCTCAGGCCATATCGTTTATCTATTCACTGAGCATGACTCGGAGAGAGCCCTCTCCTGTTCTGGTAGGGCTAGCTACCAAACTAAGCGTGGTTTTTGGTTACCCTAAATTTTTCCTTCCTTCAGCCTAAGGAAGATTTAGGTGCTAACAGGGTCTTCCTTTTTGCTTGTGTAATACCCTTGGTACCTTACTAAGGGCAGTATTGACTATTCTTGTTGATCTTGTTCATGACTTGGTTTAAATTTATATTCATTAATTCACTCCTAATGGAGATGCATGCTAGGAAACCCTCTCTAACCTATGCAAAGTTTTGAAAAGTTTCATTGAAATAATCTTTCTTTAAGTTGAGAAAAATGTGAATTTTTTATGAATGTATGGATTTTTCTAGGCTACTTCCTCTCCAAGGAAGGGATCCAAGTTGATCGTAACAATATTTCTATTATCAAAAGGGTAATTGTTCCGTAGAAAAAAATGAGATGTTAGGATATTCTTAGGAATAACTAGATATTATAGGAGATTTATCAAGGATTTTAGTAAAATGGCCTCACCTTTGTTTGGTTTGCTAACAAAAAGTTCATATTTTTGTTGGACAAACTAGTGTCATGAAGCATTTGAAGCGATCAAGGAGACGTTGACAACAACACATTATCAAGTGCCCAAATTGGGCCTTTCCTTTTCATATTCAAATAGATGCATCTGAAAAAACTATAGGGGAAGCTTTGGGACAAGTGGAAAGTAAGTTTCCTTATGTTATTTATTTCATTAGTAATAATTTGTCCAAGGTTGAACTCAACTATGTAGCTATTGAAAAAGAGCTCTTGTCTACTGTACATTCCTTGAATAAGTTTAGAAATTACATTATAGGGTACCAATTTTCTCTTTCACACTAATCATGAAACCATTTAGTATTTAATGAACAAACCTAATGTTAATGCTAAGATTATTAGATGGTTATTGCTATTACAATAATTTGATCTAACCATTGTTAGCAAGCCAAGGAAGGAGAATGTGGATTCAAATTTCTTGTATAGACTAACACTCCCCGTAGAAAATGAAAAGATGATAGATGATTACTCCCATATGAGCACATATTTACCATATCATTGTTATCACCTTGGTCTTCCTACACAACAAACTTCTTGGTTGATAAACAATTTCCTCCCAATATGTCCTCCAAGGAAAAGAGAGAAATTGTCAAGAAAAGTGCCACTTACACTTGGATTGTGGGATACCTTTTAATATTGGGACCATGATCCAGGTGGATATTGGTGGCCACCCGCTAATTCGACTTGGATCCCCTCTAGTGATTCGTGCAGTTTTTTTCAGTTTCCTTAATTATAGCACAATTTACTATTTTCAGCAGTTTTTCGGGTCCTAAACTTCCTGAGCCGTTTTGAGGCCCTAAACGACATTTTTTGGGAAATCTACCGCGAGCGATTCTTTGTGACTAAAAATCATCTTTTTTTTCGTAGTCCTCGGAGAGATCTTTCCAACGGGCTATCATGCGCATCAAACGGAGATAAGACGACCAATTCGCGACCCCGGGAAGTT
>APFE030020442.1:62486-123897 GCA_000404065.3 Pinus taeda | reverse complement strand
TCAGAGATAAGCTGCCATCGCCCTAGCTGGTTTATTTCCATTTCTGGTTGTAAGCATATTTCGGTATTTTCCATTAATGAAATGAATTATTATTTCCGCTGCATCTTTGTGTATATGGTTATCTCTGCAATTTGTTGCATTCCAATTTAAGTTTGGATCAGACCATTTCATATTTTGAGGAGGTGTATAAGTGAAGATGAGGTCTTTGAAATCCCCTCAGCGTGCGATGATGGACCCTATGGGGGTCATTTTTCTACCAAGAGGACAACCTTCAAAATTCTCCAAGAAGGATAGTATTGGCCTACCCTACATAAATATAATAGGAGGTACATTGCTCGATTTGATGAGTACTAGAGGATGGGAAAGCCCACACAAATGGATGAAATTCCACTACAACATCAAGTTGCTCTTGAGCCATTTGAGAAGTGGGGCATGTATTTCATTGGACCCATTGATCCTCCATTTGAACAAAATAGATATGTTATTTTATGCACATATTATCTAACAAAGTGGGATGAAGTGAAGGCAGTCAAAGCAGAAACTAAACAAATATTGGCATAATTCCTAAGGGAGAAAATCTTCTACAAATTTGACTTCCCAAGGGAACTAGACACTAACCAAGTCACACAATGTACTTCTGATTTGATGGAGGGGATATTGAAGCATCATCACATCAGGCATAGGATGTCCACCTGATGTCACCCTAAATCAAATGGGAAAGTGGAAATTACCAACATGGAATTGGAAGGCATATTGACCAAGGTTTTTAGAACCAACAAGAAGGATTGGGTAGCCAGACTTGTGGAGGTCACTTGGACCTATAATACTACATTGGAAGTGTTAGCCTCATTGGCAAAAGGCACAAAATTGGATCCATATATGCTCTTCAAGTCTCCAAATTTTCTTAAAATCATGCCCATGGATCCAAAAATGTTCTTGAAATCTTCAGTATTTTCTCAAAATCACCCAAAAGGTCAAAATCAGCACATGAGGAGAGCCCTTGGAAGGGCGGCAATACACTATTGGGAGGAAAAAGACCAAATAAAAATAGCAAAAACCCATTATGGAAGGCTTACATAGTTTAACGCACAACAACTGTTAGATCTGGCCAATCAACAACCGAGATCTAAGCGGCAAATCGCAAATCAAGAAGCAGAGAGGACTTCAAGTTGGGCGAAAGGCATCGCTGATCAACGATCTCCGACGATCGGATCGGCTGGTCACAATCGGCAGAGGCGAGTCGGTGGTTATTGACACAAACTAGGGGGAATGAGCAATTGCGATCAACAATTAAACATCAACTGTCATTCGTGTGCATAGATTGACGGCCCACGTTAGATCACCGGATCACTATCGGCAAAAACCTTAAGGGGCGGGGCCTTTACATATATATGTGTGCGACCTGATTAGTGGATCCGACGACATTATAAATGATATTTAATAAGATTTTAGGTCTGCGCCAAAGCCATTTTTAATGCATTTTTTTGTGTATTTCATTATATAATGAAATACAAAGGGAAATAGGGCAACAACAATTGCAATGAAGGGCAGACCTGAAAGGGTCTGGGAAGTAAAATATATATTATTTGAAATCTACCAAAGCCCATTTTTCAATGTATTTTTGTTTGTTTTCATTGTTTAAACAAAATACAAAGGAACCTTGTGGCAGTGCGAGAACGATGAAACCCGGACCCGATGGGTTTTCGGAATGAAATTGTATATTATTTCAAGTCCGACAAAGCCATTTTTTCTTGTTTTCCAGTGTTTTTCACATATCTTAAATAAAAAGGGAACCATGGAATAAGCTGAGGGAAACATGTGATAACGACCCCAAGGGCAGACTCTATGGATGAATAAACCATTTTTGAGGACTTTTGAAGTTGAAAATACACATAGAAGGCGGGAATTTACAGTATTGCATCATTTCTCTGTTCATAACATAAAGCAGTCACTATCCACATTTTAAAGGGATTTCATAGGCCCGAAGAGCCATTCCACCATAGAGCAGAGGCCAAATCAACCCAAATCAAAATTGGAGCCACAACATGACACAACTAGAACAAATAGAATGATTGTGGGGCATCTCTGGCATAAGAGAGCTCCCAGACGGCATAACAAACTACCCAAAATATATGAATGCGGTTATTCTTCTATCAGAAGAAGAAACCTCCGAGCCATGCTTTCTTAGTCAAAGATCAAATAGTTAAACAATATAGAGGGATAGATTAAGACCTCTCAAGCCTAAGAAGACTCAGCATCATTGTAAAGAGCTATAAATATCTGAAATAAAAATGTAACAAGGGTTCAACCTTTGGAGATTGTGGAGACTCTACTTCCAAGCTTCTCATCTTCATTCTAGCAAATACAAGCTTCTTTTGTTGTTACATGTTCAATTCCCATTTTCTTTGTTGTTCTATGCTTTCACTTGAATAGTTTATTCATGCTTTCTATTGTGTCTAATGCCAGATAATTGTCATCTTATCTCTGCATTGATATATTAGATTTGAAAGTTTCATTTACTTCTTGTAGCTAGCCATTCATATGTGTTTATGTATGCAATATACTGGTATAGTCAGTATTCTCCATCTATCCATTAAATCTATAAATTATTGAGCATTAGTGGTCTAAAGCCTTGTGTTGTTGAGGGTGTTCATGCATGTCTTGAGTGATAGAGCTAAATGGTTATTTGACTTGATCCAAACCATCATCCATCCCAATAGTTCAGAGAACAATATTGAAGATTATATGTTACTAGACATCTCGGAGCTACAACCTAGGAGAGTTTCCTGGAGTGATAACATAATTGGTGCCACTATCGGGGAGAGGAAATTAAAGCTCAACTTCCCTGAGAAATGACATAGATCCAACTTTGATGATAGACAAAGTTTGGGTACTTTTTTGGTTGTAATCATCTATCTGGCGACTCTACTAGAGGCCAAGCCTCTTGGTGACTCCACTTCATAGTTTTGGCTCAGTTTGTGAGGCATACTTGGAGAAATCCTCAGAAGCTACAAGCTGACCCAGTACCTAACCATGAAAAAATCATCAAAGAGAGAAAGATATTGTATAAAGGAGCATCAAGTTCAGGTAAACCTAAACAATCTCCTATATCTCTTCAAGAATGGCTTGTAATAGAATAAATACATGTTGAAAGTATAGCATCTAATACTGGTAGTGAAGAAAAAATCTCAGAGACTCATAAAGCTTCTTATTCTTTAGGTTCTCCTTTTGTTGTAAGCCCAAAGGAAACCTCACCTCCTATCCATCATACTCCTTTAGTCTTATCAATCACTCCTTAGCTGTCTATCATTTAGACTGTCAGTACTCTTTTAGCCACCATAGCTATGGCAGGTACACAAGCACCTACCAAAATGGAAAGAATCATAGCTGCTAGGTACGAACCTCTAATACTGCCCACTCCTTTGAATGCCATGCCTACTGGAGAATATCATAAATATAGGGCTAAGTTCACTGGGACTGAAGGTGTTACTACTGAAAGACATCTTGAGTCATTCTATAGCTATGATGATAACTTGGACATTAGTGAATATGATGTGTGGATGAGAGTCTTTGTCCAAAGCCTAGACGGGGAGGCTAGAAAATGGTTTAGAAAACTAACCCCAAGATCTATAACAGATATTGAAGCTTTAGATGATGCATTTCTAAAGAATTTGGGGGATAAGAAGGATCTCCTCTACTACCAAACTGAGTTTGGCAACTTAAAGAGAGAAAATATTGAGTTTCTATTTGATTTTAATAATAGGTTTAACCATATGTACAACAAGATACCAGCTGAAGTAAAACCGACTACTACCTTTTCTAAACTCACCTATGCCAGTGCTTTTGATTTTGACTTCTACCTACTATTGAGAGAGAGGCAATGTGCTACTTTGGCTGACATGCAGGATGCATCCTTGGAAGTGTAATCAAACATCATGGCTGCAGAGAAGCTCAAGGGAAATGTTGATAGAAGAAGACAGAGGGACGAGTCTTCATCATCCTCTGATCTTAATATGGATAAAATAACCAAAATTATAGAGTCATTAGCATTTGGAATCTCCAAATTAAAGGTTGAGCAGCACCCTGGGAAAGGAAGAGTTCCTAATACCTTTTCTCCTAGAAATCAAAATCCAAATCCATATAGAAGAACTAATGAGCAGTTGTAGATTTTGTAAAGTAGCAAAGATGCCAATGAAGACCAAAGGGTGAAGGCTCCTTTTCAAAATGCAGTCATGGAAGAAGAGCATTTTGAAGAAGATGATGAGATCCATTATCTAGAAGACAAAGGCAATGCTTCCTTTTTGACCTCAGCTGCCTATGAAAAGTCATTATTCAATGACCAGATTAAGCAAGAATGGGACGGGAAGCTATTCTGCAAACTGAAGATCAAGAAAAGACCGCCTTCACTACTCCTTGGGGCACTTTCATGTACTCCAAGATCCCTTTTGGACTGATGAATGCTGGGGCTACTTTCCAGAGAGCCATGGACATAGCCTTTATGGGAGAGAAGGACAAGTTTGTCCTTATTTATTTGGATGACATAACAGTCTTCTCCAATAGTCACAAAGACCGTTTACAACATTTAGAGAAGGTTTTTCTAAAGTACAGATAGTTTGGAATTTCGATTATAACCCAAAGAAGTCACAGTTTGCTCTAGAAGAAGGCAAGCTTCTAGGACATATTGTTTCTACTAAAGGTGTGAATATTTATCCAACAAGGGTTCAAGCAATTCAGACATTGTCCATCCCAAGGTCAAAAAGGGACATTCAATCCTTCCTAGGTAAGATTAAATTTGAAAGGAGTTTCATTCCAAAATTTGCAGAGCTAGTAAGGCACATCACTTCCATGGTGAAGAAAGGATCAAAAATAAAATGGACAGATGCTTCAAGAAGCTCTTTTGAATCCATCAAGCAAGCTATCATGGAAGCTCCCACTCTAATCAGCCCAGATTACATTAAGGAGTTTTGTATCTTCTCTTTTGCCTCTTATGATACACTTGCAGTGGTTCTGTTGCAAAAAAATGATGAAGGCATAGAGCACCCTATGGCCTTTTTCATCAAAACTTTAAGGGATGCTGAACTAAGGTATGACCTTATTGAAAAACAAGCTTATGCTCTCATAAAATATTTAAAGGCATTTAGAATTTATATTCTACATTCCAAAGTAGTTGCATATGTACCTTCAACCTCAGTAAAGATGACTTAACTTAGCCAGATATTGATGGAAAGAGAGCTAAATGGATTGCAAAATTCATAGAGTTTAACATAGAGGTCAAGCCCACTATGTAAAGGACAGGGCTTGGATAAACTTATGGCTGAAGAAAATTGTAGCTTTTTAGACATAAATTACATGGGTCTAAATTTAGATGATGAGCAGACAGACAAAGCAGCAGAAGAACAAAAGAAACAATAGTCTCTGGCTGAAAATCTAGCCACCTATAAATGGTATTCTAGCATAGTTCATTTCTTGTAGAAGCTAGAAGTCTCTCCAAGGCTTAGCTCAAGTCAAGCCCGGGCCATTAAAATCAGATCAGCGAAATTCTGCATTAATAGAAATCTGCGTTATTGGAAAGATCCATTAGAAATCCTCTTGAGATGTCTAGATAAAGAACAAGCTATGGAAGTCATATACTAGTTCCATTCTAGCGTATGTGGAGGGCATCATTATTGGAAAACCATAGCCCACAAAATCCCGAGGGCTAGGTATTATTGGCCTACTCTTTTCTATGATGTGTTTTCTTTTGTGAAATCTTGTGACAAGTTCTAGAGGTTTGCAGGAAGACAACAACTAAAATCTTTGCCCTTGAAGCCGGTACATGTCAATGGTCCCTTCTAGCAGGGGGGCTTGGACTTTACAGTAGCCAACATAAATGGATCTTAGTAGCCACTAATTATTTCACCAAGTGGATTAAGGCTATACCCACTAAGAATGCCAATCATCCTGTTGTCATAAAGTTCTTGAATGAGAATATTTTCACTAGATTTGGTTTCCCAACCAAACTAGTCACTGATAGTGCAACAACTTTCAAGCAGAAAGAATTGGTGGGCATGACTGAATCCATGGGCATTCAAGTGGTGCATTCTACCTCATATTATCCTCAAGGCAATGGCCTGGCAGAATCATCTAACAAGTGTGTAGTAAGGGTCATCATAAAACTGTTAGAGGACAAAAAAAAGAGTTGGGGTTCCAAGTTGAAGTTTTCACTATGGGCTCACAGAGTTACCATAAAAAATTCCATTGGGAATTCTCCATTTAAACTGGTTTATGGCAGTGATGCTCTTTTCCCTAGCTAGCTGATTCTCCCTGTGGCTAAATTCTTGCAAGAAGAACAAGATGAAGAGAATGACATGGTAAGAAAATTGAATAACCTGGTTGAACTACAGTAGATCAGAGAGCAATTGGTTGAGAAGTCAAAGGCTCATCAGAAGAAAATCAAAGAAACCTTTGACAGGAAGGCAAAAGTGGACAATTTCCAAGTTGGTGATTGGGTGCTTAAATGGGATGTATTTAAGGAAAAGAAAGGTAATCATGGCAAGTTTGATTCTTTATGTTCAAGTCCATTTTTCATCGCTCAAATTCAGTAGAACAATACATTAATTCTGCATAGTCTGGAAGGAGGAGATACTTTTGGTAGCCCAATAAATGGGCAATTCTTGAAACTTTATTTCATTTAAGGCTTTAAAGCCTTGTAATTGTAAATATGTTTTTCCATTTTTTATTTCATTACAAAATAGACTCGATGTCCAATGGAGCACTAGAAGGAAGATTGGATTTTTGTTTTACAGGAAAGGCATTGATATGTGATCCTTGAAATCTCATAGGGAGGATTTCATCCCCAGAAGGAGCCAGTGTTAGCATCGCTAGAAAAATTCCCAAAATTGGATCCATATATGCTCTTAAAGTCTCCAAATTTGCTTAAACTCATGCCCATGGATCCAAAATTGCTCTTGAAATCTTCAATATTTGCTCAAAATCACCCAAAAGGTCAAAATTAGCACAAGAGGAAATCCCTTGGAAGGGCGAAAATACACTATCAAGAGGCAAAAAACCAAATAAAAACTATGAAAAACCATTATTGCAGGCTTACACAGTTTAATGCACAGCAGCCGTTAGATCTGGCCAATCAACAACCCTGATCTAAGAGGCAAATTGAAAATCGACAAGCAGAGAGGACTTCAAGCTAGGCGGAAGGCACTATCAATCAATGATCTCCAACGATCGGATTGGCAGGTCGCAATCGACAGAGGTGAGTCAACAGTTATCAGCACAGACTAGGGGGAATGAGTGATTATGATCGGTGATTAAACGTCGACTATCGTTCACACACGTAGATTGACGGCCCACGTTACATTGCCGGATCGCTATCGGCGAAAACCTTATGGGGTGGGGCCTTTACATATGTATGTGTGCAACCCAATTAGTTGATCCGACAACATTATAAATGATATTTCATAAGATTTCAGGTCCACGCCAGACCAATTTTTAATGAATTTTTTGTGTATTTCTTTATATAACAAAATACAAAGGGAAATAGGGTAGCGCTATTTGCGATGAAGGGCAGACCTGAAAGGGTCTAGGAAGTAAAATATATATTATTTGAAATCCACCAAAGCCCATTTTTCAATGTATTTTCGCTTGTTTTCGTTGTTTAAATGAAATACAAAGGAACCTTGGGGCAGTGCGAGAACAATGAAGCTCAGACTCGATGGGTTTCTAGAATGAAATTGTAGATTATTTGAAGTCCGACGAAGCCATTTTTTCCTGTTTTTTCAGTGTTTTTCATGTATTTCCAAATAAAAAGGGAACCATGGAATAAGTCGACTGCGACATACAATAGAGACCCCAAGGGTAGACCATATGGATGAATAAACCATTTTTGAGTACTTTTGAAGTCCAAAATACACAAAGAAGGCGGGAATTTATAGTATTGCATTATTTCTTTGTTCATAACAGAAAGCAATCACTGTCCGCATTTTAAAGGGATTTTATAGGCCCAAAGAGCCATCCCACCACAAAGTAGACGCCGAATCAACCCAAAGCGATCATGGAGCCACAACACGACACAACCAGAACAAACAGAATGATTGTGGGGCATCTCTGGCATGAGAGAGCTCCTAGACAGCGCAACATACTACCCAAAATATTTGAATGCGGTTATTCTTTTGTCAAAAGAAGAAACCTCAGTGCCATGCTTGCCTAGTCAGAGATCAAATAGTTAAACAAGACAGAGTGATAAATTAAGATCTCTCGGGCCTTAGAAGACTCAGCGTCATTGTAAAGAGCTATAAATATCTGAAAGCAAAATGTAACAAGGGCTCAACCTTTGGAGACTATGGAGACTCTACTTCCAAGCTTCTTGTCTTCATTCTAGCAAATACAAGCTTCTTTTGTTGTTACATGTTTAATTCCCATTTTCTTTGCTATTCTATGCTTGCACTTAAATAGTTTATTCATGCTTTCTGTTGTGTCTAATGCCAGATAATTATCATCTTTTCTCTGCATTGATATATTAGATTTGCAAGTTTCATTTACTTCCTATAGCTAGCCATTCATATGTGTTTATATATGCAATCTGATAGAACAATTGGTATTCTCCATCTATCCATTAAATCTATAAATTATTGTTCATTAATGGTCTAAATCCTTGTGTTGTGGAGGGTGTTCATGCATGTATTGAGTGAGAATAGAGCTAAAATGGTTATCTAACTTGATCCAAACCATCATCCATCCCAATAGTTCAACGAACAATATTGAAGATTATATGTTGCTAGGCATCTCCGAGCTGCAACCTAGGAGAGGTTGCTAGAGTGATAACAGGAAGAACACCACTGGATTCAACCCCTTTGAGTTGTTTTATGGTAAGAAAACAATACTATATAATGTATTCGAATATAACACCTTAAGAATTGTATTATAATTTGATGTAGATATCACAAGAACTCAAGAGGATAAGCTGCAACAGCTGAATCCCCTTGGTGAACCTAGGTTGCATGATCTTATGCTTAATGAAGTGGTTCAATGTTGTAGAGTTGCAGAGAAAGGTTTTGCATGACAAAAATATCAGGGAGAATACCTTCCAAGAATGTTATTTGTTGCTCTTATATGACTCCATATTCAAGGAATTCAAAGGGAAACTAATGACTAGATGGTTTGGTCCCTACCTAGAGGAAAGGTGCCATGACAATGGCTTTGCTTGGATCCAAACAATTGATGAGGAGAGGATCCCACTTTTTGTCAACAGTTATAGGTTGAAACTCTACAATATGCCTCTGTCAAAGGAGGAATTTACTAGTTCAATAAGAAAAGAACTGAATATGATTGGGATCCTCAAAGTCCCCAATCCCTTCAGCTCTTGATGAATAGAGAAGGAAGAAAAAAATTATAAAAAAAAGTACCAATCTTTGATTCCTATATTTTTATGATATTAATGCTTAAAGATATGGCTTATCAATCTACTCTTCTTATGATAACTTTTCAATTTGATAATTCATGTACCTTGTTATGGAATTATGAATACCTCCCTAGTTAAGAGGGAGTGTTAGAAAATGTAAGTTTGGTCTTCATAATTGTATTTGTACTTGTATCAATGTAAATTTTATGAAAAAGTAAAGAAAAGAGAAAAATAAAATATATTAGTCTTATTCTTATTCTTATTTTTATTATTATTATTATATATAAACATGTTCTTCATGCTTCTATGGTTTCTTGAGTCAATTTTTTCTTTTGTCAAGAGTCCAATTCCATTTTGGGAATTTTGTAATTGATTTGGTATTCCTCTAATACTAGCATTATCCAAAATATTTTCTTTGAGTGATGTTAGCAGAATTGCATGAAATAGAATATAAAAACCATATGTGCAAACACATAAAGAAGAGTAAAGATAAAGGAGACCATAAAGACAATGCACACAAAAGTTTGATAACAAAGTTCGTCAAGTGTGGACTACATATTTGGGCCTACTTCAATAGTGGAGAGGCTGCTTCATTCATCTCAATAAAAGAAAGGAAAGTACATGGAAAAATACATCATTATACCTCTATTCCTGTGAGTGACTTGAAATCCGGCTACTCAAAACATAGTAATCACAACACTAACAGGTTTGTCTCATCCTCATCAGACCTTTGAATAGACATGACCTACTTCTAAAAGGTGCATTATTGTATCAAATTTCATTCCCAATGATTAATGAATAAGGTGGGTTTCAACCATGATCCATTAAATATGTTTCAAAAATAGATTGCATCATTGCAATCCTTGTGAAATTCTAGTTAAAATGGGTATAAATTCGGCTATGTTCTCCCACCATCATCCCTGGACTTGTTAAATAGTATTTTGTCACACCTCCTATTCACTTCCTATTACATATCCCGAAGTCCCAAAACATTGACAATTATGCATCATATCCATCGTGATATATAGACTAAAACCTCCTTGAAGAATCAAAAGAAAACTACCCTAAATCCATTTTGAAAAAGGTTAACTAAAAACCTAAATTTTAGCATCAACACATTTTGCTACACTATCTACCTGTGCTGATGGCAAGTTGCATAGTTCTACCCTAGTACTGCCAGTGTAGGTTTTGATATCAAAACAAATGATGAACCTCTTCTCGGATGTTTTCCCAAACTAGAGGAGAAGATTCATGCACTAGAACCTTCAAGAATAATGAGTTGGATATTGGTTGTTGTTAATATGATCGAGCTCTCCCAAATAGACCTATTTATCTTATCATCATGGGATTTTCCCTTGGGAGGTGGACGTTCCTCCATCTTTTGTTGATCCCTAACTCCCTCTCCCTTCTTGTAAATTCACTCCCTTCCATCCCCAAATGGTTTGTCATTGATTGTTGTATCCCTATGCTAATATTATGGTTACATGCTACCCATTCTAGCTTGGAGAAGGAGTTCTTGAAGAGTCTTTGCTTGGACTTGGACATATACCAAAATCATGTTTCTAACATCAAGGCATAGGTTGTATGCCTCCCTTTTTAGCTCATTAATATATGCATCTGATGTTCACTTACCATAATTAAGTAAATGTTTATGCTTTTAGCTTAGTACTCGACCTATTAAGTAGTTTATTTTTGATGTATGCCATATATGCTCTTGTATTTTGCATAGCTATTTGATTTTCCTTCTAGGTGCTCAGACAGGAAGAACAAGTAAGGAGTGAGGCCTAGAGTGAAATAATCAAAGTCATCTCCAAAGGATTGAGTATTTAACATTAGAGTGAGGTAGGATCCTCCTTCTCTTTGAATATTTTAAACATAAACTAGGAAAGTGTATGTTAGTTTGTTTAGTTTGTTGCTAGACCCACTCATTGGGTTAGAGGGATCGCCTCTGTCCACAGAGGGGATTCACATTCACAACAAGATGGCGACTCCACTGGGGAAGTTATAGCCTCTTCATCCTCTTTTCTCAATTGATATCTTGATCAATTTGAGTGGCCATTCTGTTCTCAGTTAGTTTGAGTCTATATAGGTTTGCGCAAATCACTAATTTCTACCTTAGAGTGCTAAGTCTGGAAGTCTTTGTGGATTTTTTTTATATTTTTTTCCTTAGTCCTCAGCCAATGCACTTTTTTCTCTTACGGTTGCACTTCTATTGTACTTTCTCTTAAAAAAATCACATTGATGCCATGTTCAGTTCCATCTTGGCCATAACATCTGTGCTGATCTCATAGACTGGAAAAAAACCTAGGGTTTCTCTATAAAACTCTAGTGTGTCTGAGCCCATGAGGTCTTGTGTTTTGATGGGACTTATTGATGTTTTGATTGATTACCTAATTTCATTAGAAAAATATTACCTTTTTGAAATTTCAATTGTTTGAGTGAAATGTGATTGATTTTAGGGTTTATAGGTCATTTGATTGTCACTTTCCGCTTGTGAGTGTCAATTATTATGTGGTTTGCTAATTATTTAGGTTTGATTATCTTGTAAAATCATTAAAAACATGGGTTTGCATTAATTTCTATTTATCTTTTGAAAAGTTATTTTTCATTTGTATTAGGTCAACTTAAATTTGAAATTCATCTTTGTTATTTGTCAAGCATACATTACATTTCCTGGTTTACAAACTGAAAAGAGTGTATTAGTTTATATATTCAAAAGAGAAAGTGAAAGACATTTTCATTAAGTGATTTTGGATTTGATTTGGTGTTGCTTTGATTGGTGCATCATTTTCATTAGGATATTTTGAATAAAAAATTTCATTGTTTGGTTTAGTTGAAGCTTAATTGCATTATAGCATATAAAAATCAAAGAGAACATCATCTACCTAAAGTGCATCTTAGTAAAGTAAAAGCGATTTTTGCTTTCAATAGATTGCATGTTGAATAGTGAAAATGAATTTTAGTTTTTCTTTTGTATATTTCATTTGGAAAAGAAAATCTAGTGGAGGCATATTGTTTGATGCATTCTCTTGTTTGATGTGTTAATTGATTGAACTCTCTTCCTTGTTAGTATAGCATGCATTGAAGTGAAAAGTTTCCTTTTCTCATATAGTCGCATTTTAGGATTCAGGTGACATCGTTTGAGCCCAAAATTGAAACATAATTCAAGAACAACATTAAAATTTACTGAATTAGCCTAGGGAGAATTTGGAACTTAATGTAAACATTTAGAGGTCTAGATTAGAGATGTGTTTTGACGTCTATAAACCTAGTAGTTGTCGTTAAGTGCCTACATTGTATCCAGGTGGTGAAATCACATTCCAGAACAGATGTATATTGGAGGTTCTCCACTACTCTTGGGTATATCAGAGGCACTCTAGTATGGTAAGTATATGAGAACACTCTCACTGAATGCTTATGAATTAGACAATGCTAACATAGACTTGTGCTCCTTGTACCATTGAGTATATATTGGGAGACCCCACTAGGCTTCTATCCTTTAGCAATAGGTAGCTCAGTCAACTGCCTTGTAGACGTGATACATGGAAGACAACATTCGGGCAGATTGGACACCATACATTAGGTCCTTGATTTTTACTAAGGTGTATGTAACGGTTCACAGATACTTGATAAACCCTCTTGCCTAGCAGATCATTTTGATTTATTTCTTATTTTTAAGTTCTAAAATTTAACTGGCTATGATAACATGTCTTACATATGTAGTTATCCTTGGCCTCACATTACCTGTTTAATAGTAAATTTTAATTTTAAGATCAAATCAACCACCCCATATTGTTTTTAAGAAAAGGTCATCGTGGCTGAACCATTGGGTTCATGTTACATATCCCCTTCATGATTTAACACTGAAGGGTCATCATAAGGATTCCATCATTATATTTCACTGTCACTTGAAGACCAAGGTCTTGAACTTAGAATTATTCTGAGTATTCAACCCCTTGCTTCTTGTCCTCCACCTCGAGACTCATCATCTTAAGAATCTAATCTATCTACTCCTAAGAGTCCACACAAGTGTTCATTATTCACTCTAAACCTTCTTTTTGATCCTTTGGTCATATCTCCTCAATGGTCATATAGTCCATACAATAAACTTGGTGTGCCTTTGGAGTTATCTCCACCATCATATCAGATTCCCCCTCGCCAACTATTCCCACCCATGGCGTCATAAGGTGAGTTTCCAACCCATCCTCAAGGTCCTCTAGAAGTCTCAATCACTCCTACTCCCAGTGTTGGTGATGATTCATAATATAACATTCCACCTGAAGACTATATGTATGTCGGAAGTGTACCACCTCCACAACTTCCTGAAAGCAGTGAACCTTTGTTTCCACCTAGTTACACCTCTTCTGCTCAATTGGTTTTAGGTACTCCAAGTGCGTCTTCACTTTATCACAATCCAATTTGTTCATCAGGCACCATGCCTACTTCTATTCTATTTGTTTCAAGCATGGCCTCTCAAATTCTGATACAAATTATCATTTCTTCAGTTCCTATACAACTGAGAGTTACGAATGGGACAATTAACGTCCCTATAGGTTCCTCAGGTCCTCCATCAAGTGGATAATATCTGCTACCACCTATCCCACCACATGGGGGAAAAAACCACCTCCTCCATATGTACCTCCTATTTTAGGTGGAACTTGTGTGAGTGGATCTCAAACTCACGTAACCAGAGCTAGTCAAAATGTTGGTATTGTACGTTATCCTAGTGGATCATCTATTCCATTTGGATTAGGAAAAATACTGTATCAATACCCTCATTCATCCCAGATACCCTAACAGTAACCGTACCATATTTATTGTTCACAACAACCTCAAAATCCACCTTTTACTCTACAGGCAAGTCCCCAAATGAAGCCTGGTTAAAATCCCTCATTTTGAGAATCTTATCAATTTCAAAATGGAACATATTAGTACCAACCTAAAACTCAACAAATTCCACAAGGAACTTTCCAACAATAGTTGACTTATGTACAACAAGTACCTTATGTGCAACAAGGGCTTTATCCACAACCATTGCAATAACAATGATAGCCCTTGCAACATCAAAACCAACCCTTGTATTAATAAGGCCAACCCTTATAGCAACAAGGTCAACCCCTGCAGCAGTAGGGTCAAAACGTTTACCACCAAGGTCAATAATTGCAATGAAAACCTTATAATACATACTATTTTTAAGTTGTTTATCCACTTTATGGTTCTCAATCACCTATGACGGTTCAATATCAACCTTATACTAGTCAAAACCCACCTTTGTGGGTGAAAAATATGCCTTTGTATGGTCAGAATACCTCTAAGTGGGAGAAATATCAAGCTTCTTATGGTCAAAATTAGCCACTTTTGGGGCATAACGCATAACAAAAAGGATGGAATCCACAAGCTAGGCCTTATCAAAGGCCTCCCATGCCTTTCAATATGCCATTTCCATTTCTAGCAACATTGGAACTACTGGATGTGTCAAGGCTCACAAATCATCCAATACTGCATTTGTCATATTGGCCTCTGGTTCCTACTAAGATTCCTGGTGATTTTTTGAAATTCAAAGGAAAGTCTAGAGAAGACCCCTGGGCCCATGTTATGAATTACAATTTATGGTGTTAATCCAATTCCTGGGTTGAGGACTCTGTTCACCTATGGCTTTTCCAACAAACCCTGACAGGTGTTGTCGCAAAATGGTACATCGCTTTACCTTGAGGTGCATATAAAAACCTCAATTCGTTGGAAATGGCCTTCATTACTCACTTCTAGTTACCAGTTTGATATGAAACTAGTACCCATATATTTACATCTTTGAAATAGCATACTGCTACCCACATCTCTGATCATATTCATGAGTGGAGATGTCGCTGTCACCTTATCAAGTTTGATATACCTGATGACATGTTAACTGAATGATTTACCAAATAATTCATCAATAAAACTACCCAAGACAGAGCTATGAGTGGTTGTGTGACCAAAGATCAAGCCATTTCCCATGCCCAATATTTCGATTTGGTATATTCCCAATCTGACACGTTATATGATCTCTTGTCTGATGCTTTGAGACCATCTATGGATCCATCATATTCTAAACCTCTATACATACCACTGTTCAACAATATTATTGGGTTAGTGACTCAAACTTCTAGTAAAGCTTCTTAGAAGAAGTAATCTATTTCGACTACTGCATCCAATCCTCCTTCGAATCCCTATCCAAATCCTAGTAAAACCTTCGAGGTTAATGTTGTTTAGTCTACCATGGTAGATAAAACCTGAAAAGGTAAAACGAAGGGTAAAGGGGAAAAAATATTGTACCCAAAAACAACATCCACCAAAATCGTCTGCTGATGATGCATCTAAATGTAAGCCCAAATATCCTTGCCTCATTTGTGAGGAAGATCACTATACCAAGGATTGTCCCTATCGTTCTGAAGTTAGTTGCTTGTTAAAAGGAACTCAAGGGACATCGGCTATACTAAAAAAACCTTTCCCATCATAGAAAACCCAATTGGTAGAACAATTGCATTCTTCTTCATCTTCGGGTTCTCAGGTTTACATGAGTGGAATGATACCTATTTTTGTTGCCACTCGATCAAAAGACTATCTAACTCCTCCAAAACATGTTGTGGAGAAAGAAGTTACTGATACACCTTCCACTTATACTCCACCCAGTCTTGGTCCTCTTCATATTGAGAGACCTAGTAATGACTCCGTTAACTGACCACCACCCAAAAGTTTCCTTTGAAAATCATCTTACAATTCAAATGCATGAGTTGTCCAACATTACAATATTGTGAAAGATTTAGCCCAAGTTCCTGTGATGATCTCCACCTTGAAAGTTCTCTAGAGTTGTCCATCACATCAGAAAGAATTACTATCTTCTATAGGAGGAATTGACCCTACTGATTCAAGTCTAATTACATTTGACCTGGAAAATCATGTTCCACATCTTCCACATTAACTTTCCTTTTTAATCCAAGTCATTATAAATAGGAAGATGATTCATCAAATTGTGATTGATGAGGGTGCCTCCACGTGGATCATGTCTGTCTCATGCTGGGAAGTTGTTGGCTCTTTACCTCTCAACTTGTCTCCTAACACCTTAGAAGCCTTTGATGGTAGAGGATCTCGTCCTTATGGTATTCTCACAAACTTGCCCATAATTTTGGAAGGAAAAATTGTTAACTTATAAATAGAAGTTATTAATCCTAGTTTGAATTATAACCTTCTACTTGGACATAGTAGGAATCATGTTCTACTTTTCATGATTTATTCTTTGTTCTGTGTGCTCCATTTTGCTCGTGAGGGTAAAATAGTCACCATTGATCAGTTAGCCTTTTTCTTTTCTAGCTCTTCAAATACCAATGTGACATATGTGGGAAATATTGACATCACTTATGAGAGTGTCAGGGCGGTTATTTCCAAAGACTCTTATCTTATCAGAAAAGTTTCCCTCCCACCTCCAAATGTTTCTTCCATCAACATGATATCCACTTCTCACAATCCTTGGATCGTTTTGCATCCCGATCTAATTGATTATTTTGGCAATGTCCTGCCACTCAGCCTAGCATAACAAGCCTATCAAACTGTTGTTTTGGCTTCGACAATCACTTCTAAAAGTCATGCTACTCCTAGTATGCATCTAGATGTGTATTCATAATCCCCTTGGCTTGGTTCTTTGGATTCTCCAGATCCATTGAATGAGACATTTCCCACTGATGAGAGTATCACCAATGTTATGTATCTTGAGGAAACTCCTCGGAATGATTCCCATCATTGTTCCTCGTTTCACCCGAGTCTTAGAGAGATTTCATCTTGTTTAGATACCTTTTTTTCCCATATACTGACCCATCCACTTCAAACGCCCATTATGGTGCATGAAGTTTTGTCTGAGGGAAACATGGGGAACATTATTGCTACAATGCCCATTAACACTTCTGTTGAACTAGGAATTTTCGAAAACATCCATGTTGGGGTCTCTTCTTCTCTTGATGAGATCAATATTTCACTGCCCTCTTTAAGGAGTTCCATGATATCTTTGCTTGGTCATATGTAGAAATGATGGAATATATTTGAGTATAGTTGTGCATGAAATTCCTACTTATCTAAATGCAACGCTAGTTTGTCAACTAATTCCCCTAGTGCACCCTAAAAGGGAAGCCACTATAAAGGGAGAGGCTGAAAACCTTCTAAAGGTTGGTTTCATTTACCCATTCCATTGATAGATTGGGTTTCAAACTTGTTAAAGTAAATGAAATGATGTCTACTCGGTATAACATTAACCCTTTTATAGACTGAGATAGACTATTGTACAAAAAAGGAATACCTTAGTCAAACATGGCTAAGAGGTTCTCTTGGATATTTTTTTCTACCTTTTCGGGTTCAAGAGACTATTTATGAAAAGGGACCTTTGGAGTTTCTTTTTTGCTTCTTTTTCAAAATCTCTAAACATGAAAAAGATGTCAAGTTTCACCTTCGTTAGACTTGTAAAACTTCAACGAAGAAGGACTTGTCACCATGACGAGACTGAGTTCGTGCTTCCTAGGACTCTTAAAACATAATAGGATAGATACATTGAAAGGATGAACTTATATGGAAAGCATATGCTATCCCCTTCAAGCTTGCCATAAAAAATATATGGGGTAGTCACCAAAAATGGTGGGGGGGAAAGTGAAAGTGATTATCTCTTGTATTTTGTAAAGGTAACATGTCACTCTTGAACATGACACTGATCTATTTCTTGTGTTAGAGATGGGACATCCTCAATTGGTTACTTGCCTTCCTGGGTTTTGGAAATCCATTTTTACTCTCATCTAATTATACCATTTCATCATCATGACCTCTAACCCTATGTTGAGTCAAATTCTTCCAAACTTCAGAGTCGTGTTGTCGATATTTTCAAGAGAATTCCTATCTAGAGGTCTTTACCACTTATACATTATCTAACTTTCTGCCACAGTCCTGAATCCCACTTATCTACTAATGAGCCCCAAATTGGGTAACTTATTGGGCTCATTTTGCCTAATTTTCCTTGTTCAATCCTCCATTTTTCATAGATTATTCACATTTTTTAGTATGTTTATGTTATTTGAATGAATAAGGATGGTCACTCTACCTAGGAGGCTAATACGTGGTTATTTCAGGTTTTTTTGGACAACTTTTGGAGCAAAACCAAGCAATTATGGGCCAGGTGACAGCCAAGCTTGAGGTGAGGATTCATAGGGGAGTTGTCTCTGGCATTAAATGGCCCTTCCTTGAAATCTCCACCCTCAACTTTGAGCTCACAAGCCACCAAAATGAATCCTAAAGGCAGCCAAGAAGATTTGGGAAGAGTGACTGTGTACTAGCAGTTGGGACAGCCGAGTCCCTTGAATTTAGGAGGCCCGCTAGGCCCCTCATAGTGTATAAATAAGAAGGCCTCAGCCTTCATAGTTTACATTTGGAACTGTTGTATTTTTGCACTATAGTGCTCTCATTTTCAGCTCGTTTTCTTGTAGCCACTGTGGTATAACTTTCTGGTGATGAATATTTTTTGATAATGAAAAGCAGTTCTATTTGGCATCAGCTCTGAGTTCTTTATAGGAGCCATAGCTCTTGGTGTTGGGCCCAACCTGACAGCCAAGGCCTCCTTTATGTATTGTTATTTGTTCTTTATGTATTTGCAAAATCATTTCTGTTAGGTAGATTAAATCGTGCTAATTAACTAGGTCACTGTTGATGGTTAGAAAGGCTTTTGATGTTCAGATTAATTTGGTAGGTTATTAACAAGGAAAAAGCTTTAGAAAAAGGCCAACGAGCACCTTTGATTTCACCTCTCCCTCATAGGATCAGGGGCTGGGATCAAAGTGACCTTGCTGCCCCAAAAAACACTATTTTTGCTTTTCCATGCAGTCACTAGTGTACAATTTTCGTTTGCAGAAGTTGGTTACATGTTCAGATCTTTGAATGCTTCATTGCATTGTTAATATACATGGTTTCCTTGCAAATAAAGCTTTTTTTCATTCTCTTTACTATTAGCTAGATCAGATTAGGTTGGCATAACTAGGTCTTTGATTTCTTGCAAGTCTTTGTTGGTTCAATTGGAGACACAAATTGCAGAGCACCTGTACCACTTATCTATCCATCCAAACTCCATCAGACCCATCTTCTCCATCCCCTAACTTGGTTTCTTGCCTCATGTTTTCCATTTTTCCCACATAACCCTACCTTTTTGTGCAGCATTGCTTCAGCCCTCTTTGAACAAATCCAGCCATCCACATCTTCTCTCAACTCCATCCACCAGTCCCTGAACCACCTCAAACCCCTATCCTACCTCCATACCCACTCCTTCAACTTTCTTCATCCATCCATCCTCCAAAATCCCATTTCTGAACATACTGTAGAAAATCACAGAACATCCTATAGAAATTCCAGAGCATCTTGTAGAAACCCTACAGAATTCCTGTAGAAGCTCATGAATGAGGTTTCTTGATAGCCAAACTCTATGAAACTCTCTGGAAGGGTGTTAGGGATCCCTTAGGCCCTCTCTAAACCTTCCCAACCTCTTCCAAGCATTTCCTCTCGTTGATCCACCTCTGCACAATAAAAAACAGTGAAAGCACATGCATGATAGTTCTGACAACTTATTCAAAAATACAAAAAGATGTTTTATTAAGATAGAAGTAGCTTAGACACATGTATTTTACCTTCCTAGAAGTAATGGCATCTCTTACAGCAGCTTGCATCCTCTTTTTCGCATCAGTAGGACTAGCTGGTAAAATTAGGGTTTGCTAGGGTTTACGCTTTCGTTTAACTTTTCAGTTTCTTTTCGCAAGCAGATTAGCTTCCTTGAAGTTAGATTCCATCCATCAGTTAACAAGCTTCTTCTCAGAGCTCATAGAAGTTGGCTTGAGCCCCTAGTGGACTTGTGCCAGCTGACCAAGTGACAGCTACCGCAAGAGCTAGTACTTGTGCATACAGCACCGTCGCTTCCAAGTTTGTTACGAACTACCGGGTTGATAAAAGTAAAGAAGGGAGTCCCAGGAGTTGCAGCATTATTACTGCAATACTGGAACCCACCATTCTTTTTGGTGCCATTGCCGAGGAAGCATCAGAGTATTGGTGATTGCTGCTTTTCTTCTATTTTCCACTACAACCTTCTGCTAAGTAGTTTATTTCATTTCCATTCTGCAATTTCATTTCTGCAAAAGTAGAGTAGACATTTCTTGCTTTCATAGATTAGCATTTCAATTCTGCAAGCGTAGATTAGCATTTCAATTTTGCAAAAGTAGATTAGCTTTTCAATTCCGCAATTTCAATTCCACAAGCGTAGCTTAGCATTTCATTCCTGTAATTTCATTTCAGCAAAATATATTAGTCCTTTCCTTCTTCCCTTTCAATTCTGCATTTTCATTTCAGAAAGATAGTTAGTTACAGTTCAATCTATTTCAGTTTTGCAGGTACAAGTAGAAAAAAAAAATCAACCAAAAGGATTTCCTTTCATGCCTAGTAGGAGTAGAGATAATTAAGAAAAATGATTGCACAACACCCCCACTGCTTCACACAGCCAACCTTCTCTCTTCTTCGATGGCTGTGATTAAATAACCCTTAGGTGGACAACAAAACATATTTGAAGAACCTCAAGGGAAGAAGAAGAAGAAAACATTCCTCTGGAGCAAATGGATACAAACAGAAATGTTGAGAGCAGTACCTTATCCAAAAATGAATTTGCAAATCAGATGGAAGATTTCAAGAGTGAGGTGAGGTAGTTTCTTGCCATGCAACTGGATACCTTGTAGATCCAAAGGAAGCAAGAGGAAGCCAAGAGGGCTTTGGCCATATTTTGTCCAAGGTGCACTAGAAAGCATCCTAGGAACAAATGTCCATTGCACTCCATAGAAGTGTGTTTCGTTTGTAAAGAATACCATCCTACGAATCAGTGCCCTTCCTTGCCTGGACTTAAAGCTGCATATTAGAGAACCAAAGGAGTCACTGAACTACTCTATTTCCTGAACCAAAGAAGGTCACATGGACCTTACCAGCAGGGAATGCAAGGGACATCCCAGACCTATTATGACCCCTGTCAATCCACTTTCATGCCTTCTTGGGGTTCCCCTACTCATCCTTCCTGGTTCACACCTCCTCCTTGTTCCTTCATAGATCCATATTATGCCCAACCAGCTACTCATTTGTTTCACTCGTATGCTCAGCCACAGCCTCAATGGAATGCACCTCATCAGGGGTGGAGGCCCCAGTACAACTCTCCTCCCGTTCATTTTCCTCCACCACCTGCCCAACCACAACCCTATCTGCATCCATCTCAAATATACACCCCCACTCAACTACCCATACCACCATTTCCAAACCCGCACATTGGAATAGCTCAACCCAATTGCAAAGCTGAGGCACAATATGTCCAAATGACTTCCCTTGAGCTCAATGATCTTCACCATAACTCAGGAAGAGTATTGCAAAAAAGACATTATATTGGAAGCATTAAAGGACCACATCCAGCAAAAGAAGATTCAAAATAAGAGATCAAAGAACCATGGGCTGCACTTGATGAAGAGAAGACGTCAAAATCAGAGATTGAGAGAGTTCCCTCATGGTTACCATCAAATCTTCCATGTATTCAAGAGAAAACTCAGCAAAAAGAGGAAGATGTGAAGGTCATGATAGAAGAAGATATGGAGAATGATCCAGATTAGCAAAAGGACCAAGGATATCAGAGCTATATTGAGATATGGTTTCAGACGCTCACTAAGTTGCAGCGGTACTCTCTTCCTCAACTATGCTTAATCCCTTCAAAGTCAAATCATTTGGTCTCTAAAATCCAGATAGCTGTCAAAGCATGCATTTCAAGCCTCCACATCATTTTGTCTCCAATCTCGATGTGCGCATGGCTCCATTGGAAGTATTCTTATACTTGAAAATGATTTTGTTTTTCAAGTAGGGTAGGGTAGAAAAAAGAAGAAAAAAGAAAAAATGAAAATGAGAAGAAAATAAAAATCTAAGGTGAAAACCTCCTCGAAGGTGCCTTAGATTGGCTCATTGATTAAAAACCTCCACGAGGCAGTCAATGGGTTGGGAAAAAAGAAGAAAAAAAAAAAAAAAAAAAAAAAAAAAAAAGAAAAAAAAAGAAAGAGAGAATAAGATCCCTGGGTGAAAACCTCCCTTGGAGGCGCCCAGGGTAGGCAATTAGGGTGAAAACCTCCATGAGGTGCCCTAGCTGTTTTCAAAAAAAAAAAGAAAAAAAAAATCCAACAAGTCTAATCTCTGAAGAATTATTGCAGGTTGCAGGGAATATAGTGCAGAAAAGAAGGTCGCGCAAAACAAGGATAGGGGTCCGTACCAAGTTACCAGGCATCCTCACAAACACACCCTCCATGGCCACTCACTTTTTTCAGGATTTGGACACATTCGGGTCGAGATTCAATCCCCTACAGGAAGTTTTAGGGCTTTCTACAGGAAGTTTTGCATTTCTATAGGAAACATCCTATAGAGCCTTTGGGTAGGCCAAAATCGATTCTTGAGAGGGATTTAAAGCTTGAAATCTATTGATGAGGCATGCAGCCACCCCTTTCTTCCATCCATCACCTGTTTCATCTCTTCCCACCGCCATTGCAACAGTCTGGTTATGTATTCCTGTGCAGTCATACAAGAGTCCTGTTTCCTCAGAGTAAATTTTTTTCTCCAAGTGACAAATCAAGCATGCAGAGGCTCGCACACTTTACCTGTCAAAGCTTCATCAGGACCCTTCATCCACGAATACAACCTTGCTCATTTCAGCATGCATCCGAGGAGGAGAAGCAGCTACAGGATGTCCTACAGGAATCCTGTAGCAGCTGATCTGTCTGGAGCACATACTATGGAGACACTAGCAGCTAAAATCGACACAGGTACATGCAACAAGCTCCGCTTGGACATGCACACCTCCTCAAGAGATGAAACCAGATGGAACTGGCGCATGCAATATTTACAACCAGAGGATCGGGTCCCAAAGCCTTGCATACAGCATCAGCCAATGAGAAAAATGAGCTCCGGCGCCCGTGCACGAAGCAGCAGTGAGCAAAGCCATCATTCCACATCCCAAAGCCTGCAAAACATATCCACGGCCACACAGGTAAGTGTCTAACCTTATTCGTCAAATTGCATAGACTATACTCTGAAACTTGCATGACCGTGAAATGTGTGGATTGAACAAATTCAATGGCCAATCAACTGGCCACCCACAGCCAGTCGAATGGCCTCGTGGGATCCGAACGAGCCCGGTTACACTAAGGAGATGGGCAGTTGACACGTGGGAAGTGTCCAGTCGAGGAGAATCAGCAGTTTGGCAAAAATGGCGGTGGTTAATGGCAGAGAAAGGAAATGGCGGTCAGAGACATGCCAAGGAATGATGGTCATGATGTTGGCTAATAGATCGGCCTAGACAGCTCACCCCCATGCCATGAATTGCATAGTAATTCAAATTGCTCGGCCGAATAACTCACAATGAACCGCTATCATTTACACTTGTAACTGTTTTGCAGCGAAGTACATGTCCTCCTCCTCTGTAGTTTGTTAGCCCGAGCTTCTCGACCCATTTCAAAGTCCTCCCGCATCCCAGACTTGTCCAGAAGCACCATGACGTCCTCTAGAAGCTGGCAAAGCTTTCTATAGGAAGGAGCTCTATAGGAAACACGGCATAGCAGAGAAACCTAGATTGTCTACGTCAAAATTGGAATTTTGAAGAGAGGTAGGCTTGAACACACCATTCCCACGCATAATATTTCGAAAGGTGGTAAATTAAACGTGCTGGAGTAGGAGAATTAAAAGCAAGTCTACCTGTGGTTCAAGAATAGTGGTTTGCCTATGTGATACATGGAATTTTTCAGTGGGTTCTGCGTTTAATTCTCCTCCACGGTTCCTGTTAGCAAATTCCTCCTATAGAAATGATAAAACCACTGTAAGGGTAAGCCTGTGCATAAAGAATGTGATTTTTATGTGGTTGGGGATAAACATTAAGCTCTGCACTCTTTCTGTAAGAGCCTAATTCCCTTTTGACAGTCGAGTTTTTGGCAGCAACAACATTGTAACTAGGGAATTGATACAAAGTGACCTATAAACACTTGAGGGATACTGTCTTCAACGTTTTGGGGAGGAAGCCATACACAGAATTCCCCTTCTGATCAGAGCACAAGCCAAAACTGAGGATTTTTCACCATGCCAGGAGGGTTTATCAGAAAGGAACCCTCGGATTCCAAGAAATTGTGAGAAACTCCTCAGGTGGTAGACCTATTTACTCGTGCAAATTGGATGACCTTCTATGACAGAATTCAAGGTCACAATGATGAGATAACAGAGGAGTTCCTAAGGTCCTGCAGCCTAAATCAAAGGCACTGGCCACTGTAAATTTCAGAGGGTTGACCCTAAAGCTCACCCCACAACTCATTAGTCGAGTCACGGATCTGCCATTGGGGATACCCTGGGATAAAGAGGAAAGGAAATTGGGCCAAAAGGCCAAAAAGAAATTCTTCCTACCAGAGGAACAGTTTTCAGAGGATAAGAATGGGGTCCGAAGAGCCAGCCTATAGCGATTTTGGAGTGAGGTCAGCCTTCAGATCATGAAATATGTTACCTGTGAGGGGCGGTTCAATATTGTATATGGTTATCACTTCCGATTGCTAACTGAACTCAGGAATAAGATGGATTTATCCACAGAACAAAAGTTAAGCATCCCCTACTTCCTCCTACAATCATTGATTGAGTGTGGCACAAAACTGAAGGAAGGGACACCAGACCAGTTGGCCCATCATGGGCTTATCAAGCTTCTAGTATAAGATGCCCTCCATACCTATACTGTCCCTCTCTCCTGGGAGATTTTTCACAATATGTCCAAGGATGATGATATCCGAATTCTGGCTAAGGAACTCACTTCCTCCAGCAGTGAGGAGAAGGAGCACGTTGAGGTAGAAGAGAAAGCCAAGGGTCAGGAAACCCATGGCAGATCACCACAACAAGGACAAGAAGAGAAACAAGAGAAAGGCCAAGCTGCTGAGGCCAAAACTGTGGGTGGAAAAATGACATAGACACCAAGGGAGAAATGATTGCAAATCAGGGTAGAGAGAACTGAAAAAGTACAAGCAAGCAAGGGCACACCCAAGGTAGCCACAACAAAACTAAAGGAGAAGGCATCCCCAGCCAAGCAGGCCAAAACAATGCAAACTGGTTCTACAGGAAGCCAGAAGGCTGTTTCTACAAGAAGCCAGAAAATAATCAGCACAGGACTTTCTACATGAAGTCTAGAAAAAGGGCAAGAGAAGGAAGAATCTCCTAAGATTCTAGCTAGGGAGGCAGCAGCTATACTAGCCACCCTTAGCACATCTCCAAAGCAAAAAGAAAACCAGAAGAGGGAGCCTTCCATGTATTTTAAGGCAAGAAGAAGCATGAGGATAAAAACTGGTAGACCAAAAGAGCAACAGTCCAAAGGGCCAATTACAATTGTAGACACCCCAGCCAAACAAAAGACATCGATCACATATGAGCGGGGAAGCCCGAAGATATCCACATGGAAAGAAAGGATGGAAAAGTTTGACTCAGAGGTCTCTCTACAGGATGCTAAGCCCGTTCTACAGGAAACACTGGCTAGGCTGAAGGAGACCGAAAAGATGGAGGAAAAAGCAGCTAAATCATCACAGGAGGAAGAGAAGGCTAAAACCATTGTGGAACCAAGCCCCTAGCCCAACCTGGGCTCCTACTATAACTTCTTAGAGGTCGGGAAGATCAATCCCCAAAAACTCACAGTGCCACTTTTCCTTGCACTAGAGGAAGAGAGAGTGAGGACCCACACTTGGATGAAGATCGCTAAATCCAAGGGTGTGGCAGATATAGGTCCTCTAGAGGAACAGCTCAAGGAGGCCAGAAAAGAATTGGCAAGGGTACGACATGGTGAGAGCTACCGGCAGGACAAGCTACGGGAAGAAAATGAGCTGCTTAGACAGCAGCTACAGTTGCAGGGACAGAAGAAGGAAGACATGCCTCACATCTTGGGAGAACAACAACAACAGGAGGAGGCCACAACAGCCAAAGATACCATAGAAGAATAACAGAGAAGGGAAGGGATGCAGGCTGAAATTGAGACACTGAATCGACAACTATAGGAAAAAGAATTTCAAGCAGGCCTGGAGATACAGTCTCTGAAACAACAGATACAAGAAAAGGAGGCCCAACTGGTCTGCATGGCCAGTTGGGCAATGGAAACTCTGCAGTGTAGGCAGCCGGCCAAATCCTATGCCCTATACCTCAGGGATCAGTGGCTGCAATTTTAGATCAACACTTTGGCACAGAGAGGTATCACTCAATTCCAAAACCCCCAACAATTCATAGCTTTATGTGACAGTAGTTCATCAGAGGACAAGGCAAAACTATCAGAGTTCTACCTACACAATTTGGCCCTTCCCAACATGACCTCATGGGACCCCAACACTGCAGTAGGGGACATGCAACTTATGGCCATGGCCTCATGGCTAAATCATGAAGAAAAGAGAGAAGCAGAGGTCAGAAATGTCATGGACTAGGAACTACAAGAACCACTATTGATTAGAGCAGAGCCAGGGAATCCTTCAGCATTAATATCCACCCACCAGCACTTGGAAAATGACTCTCAGGCCTTGCTAGATTACATGGATCATCAAGCTCAAGCCTTAACACATTTTGAGGACATGGAGTGAATGTTGGGGGACAATTGTGTTCATGCTTCCACCCGTAGGTGGAACACATTGTCCCACAGCCTAAAAATTAGAGAATACCACACCCCAACTAGAATGAGGAAGGCCTTGGCACAAGTGCCTCTCTACAAAAAGTCCATGCAAAATCTTCAGGCCAACTGGATAGGCCTCAAGTTAAGTCCACCTTTGATTTTGGGGCTGCTAGAAGGAGGTGCAGAAGAGGAGGAGCATAGGTAGTGGGAAGAAGTGGAAAGGAAGGCTGGATTTCATGACAGTGAAGAAGATATCACCTCAGAGGCCTAGGATGTGAGGGAGGCGATCAAGGAAATCAAGGATGAGGAGTTGGACTAGTTGCTCAGAGGATGAGCAACCCATTTAGCAGGGGGGTGATGATGAGCCCTGAATTGGGTAACTTATTGGGCTCATTTTGCCTAATTTTCCTTGTTCAATCCTCCATTTTTCATAGATTATGCACATTTTTTTGTATGTTTATGTTATTTGAACGAATAAGGGTGGTCACTCTACCTAGGAGGATAATACGTGGTTATTTCAGGTTTTTTTGGACAAATTTTGGAGCAAAACCAAGAAATTATGGGCCAAGTGATAGCCAAGCTTGAGGTGAGGATTCATAGGGTGGTTGTCTCTGGCATTAAATGGCCCTTCCTCAAAATCTCCACCCTCAAATCTCAGCTCACAGGCCACCAAAACGAATCCTGAAGGCAACCAAGCAGATTTGGGAAGAGTGACTGTGTACTAGCAGTTGGGACAGCCAATTCCTTTGAATTTAGGAGGCCTGCTAGGCCCCTCATAGTGTATAAATAAGAAGGCCTCAGCCTTCATAGTTTACTTTTGGAACTATTGTATTTTTTCACTATAGTGCTGTCATTTTCAGCTCATTTTCTTGTAACCACTATGATATAACTTTCTAGTGATGACTATTTTTTGATAACAAAAAGCAGTTCTATTTGGCATCAGCTCTGAGTTCTTTATGGGAGCCGTAGCTCTTGGGGTTGGGCCCAACCTGAGAGCCAAGGCCTCCTTTATGTATCGTTATTTTTTCTTTATGTATTTGCAAAATCATTTCTGTTAGGTAGATTAAATCGTGCTGATTAACTAGGTCACTCTTAATGGTTAGAAAGGCTTTTGATGTTCATATTGAGTTGGTAGGTTATTAACAGGGAAAAATATTTAGAAAAAGGCCAATGAGCACCTTTGATTTCACCTCTCCCTCATAGGATCAGGGGCTAGGATCAAAGTGACCTTGCTACCCCAAAAAACACTATTTTTGCTTTGCCATGCAATCACTAGTGTACGATTTTCGTTTGCAGAAGTTAGTTACATGTTAATATCTTTGAATGCTTCGTTGCATAGTTAATATACATGGTTTCCTTGCAAATAAATCTTCTGTTCATTCTCTTTACTGTTAGCTAGATCAGATTAGGTTGGCATAACTAGGTCTTTTATTTCTTGCAAGTCTTTGTTGGTTCAGTTGGAGACATAAATTGCAGAGCACCTATACCACTTCTCTATCCACCCAAACTCCATCAGACCTATCTACTCCATCCCCTAACTTGGTTTCTTGCCTCACGTTTTCCATTTTGCCCACATAACCCTACCTTTTTGTGCAGCATTGCTTCAGCCCTCTTTGAACAAATCCAGCCATCCACATCTTCTCTCAAATCCATCCACCAGTCCCTGGACCACCTCAAACCCCTATCATACCTCCATACCCACTACTTCATCTTTATTCATCCACCCGTCCTCCAAAATCCCATTTCTGAACATCCTGTAGAAAATCAGAGAACATCCTGTAGAAATTCTAGAACATCTTGTAGAATCCCTGCAGACTTCCTGTAGAAGCTCACGAATGAAGTTTCTTGATAGCCAAACTCTGTGAAACTCTCCGGAAGGGTGTTAGGGACCCCTTAGGCCCTCTCTGAACCTTCCCGACCTCTTCCAAGCATTTCCTCTCCGATCCACCTCTGCACAGTCAAAAACAGTGAAAGCACATGCATGATAATTCTGACAACTTATTCCAAAATACAAAAAGATGTTTTATTAAGATAGAAGTAGCTTAGACACATGTATTTTACCTTCCTAGAAGTAATGGCATCTCTTTTAGTAGCTTGCATCCTCTTTTTGCATCAGTAGGACTAGCTGGTCAAATTAGGGTTTGCTAGGGTTTGAGCTTTCGTTCAGCTTTTCAGTTTCTTTTTGCAAGCAGATTAGCTTCCTTCGAGTTAGCTTCCATCCATCAGTTAACAAGCTTCTTCTTAGAGCTCATAGAAGTTGGCTTGAGCCCCTATCGGACTTGTGTCAGCTGACCAAGTGACAACTGCAGCAAGAGCTAGTACTTATGCGTACAACACCGTCACTTCCAAGTTTGTTACTAACTACCGGGTTGATAAAAGTAAAGAAGGGAGTCCCAGGAGTTGCAACATTATTGTTGCAATACTAGAGCCCACCATCTACTCTACTACATCCTTTTGTTTCATGTCAATGATGTGGGATTCATTACGGCACTCCTTCGATTGATCACTTCCTGTCAAATTCAATTCATTATCCGAGAAGATGATCTAGAACGTCCCTTGCAGTGCCTTAGAGCTTGCATGCCTCAATGGCAAGTTCTTTTCATCCAAAAGAAGGTTTACATCATTGACCTTCAATCAGGTGATTCCACGGGGTTCAACTTCAACTCTATTATTCACATTCGTGGATTGTGTTGACTGTACCTTGAGAGCCAATGTCATTATTGGTGGTTTCTCTTGTTCATGTTAACAATTTACATCATTAACCAGTAATCAGGTGGTTTTCTATCATGTTCGAATTTGAGACATCTATTCACATTTTAGAACTCGTACATTGATAAGGTTGAGATGAAGCGCAAGACCCTAGATTCTGTCTGACAAAATCCAAGTTGCATGGAGTTATGAGTTATTTATGATTGTACACATGTTTCCTCTGGACAGATGGCTACGACCATACCATGGTTCCATATTCATGCTCCTTTATATTCGAATGGCTACTACCAAATTGAGGATCATTGCACATGATCCCTTCTATTGAGATGGTTGCATCCATACCAGAGATTCATGTATTATTATATTCATATTAATGTATCATCATGAATTATCATCATAGATGTTAGATATGTATATGTATATGTTTGATTTGTAGGTCTCATGATGATGTTTTTCTCATCCTTGGACTGACTTGTAAATCATCTCAGCCATCACTCCCTGTTCTTCCTTCATGTTTTAGGGGGCATCCGTTACACAATATTTTGTCACACCTCCTGTTCACTTCATGTTCCATATCTCGAAGTGCCAAAACAATGAAAACTATGCAGCATATCCATCATCATATAAAGACAAAAGCCTCCATCAAGAAACAAGGGAAAACTGCCCTGAATCCATTCTGAAGAAGGTTAACTAAAAACCTAAATTTTAGCATCAACGCGTTTTGCTACATTGCATGCCCATGCTGATGGAAAGTTGCACATTTCTACCGTAGTGTTTCTAGTGTGGGTTTTGATATCAAAACCCATGTTGAACCAGGTTTTCCTGAACTAGAGGAGAAGCTTCATGCACTAGAACCTTTGAGAACAATGAGCTAGATATTGGTTTTTGTTTATATGATCGAACTCTCCCATTTGGACCTCTTGATCTTATCATCATGTGATTTCCCCTTGAGATGTGGACCTTCCTCCCTCTTTTATGGATCCCTAACTCCCTTTTCCTTCCTATAAATTCACTCCCTTTCATCCCAAAATGGTTGGTCATTGGTTGCTTCATCCCTATGTTGAGATTATGCTTACATGCTACCCATTTTAGCTTGGGGGAGGATTTCTTGAAGGAGATTTGCTTGGACTTGGACATCTATTGAAAGGATGTCTCCAACATCAAGGCATAGGTTCTATGCTTCCCTTTTTATCTCATATATATATAGATCTGATGTTCACTTTCCATAATTGTTGAAATGTTTACGCTTTTAGCTTAATACTCCTTCATCTATTAAGTAGTTTATGTTTCATGTATGCCATATATGCTCTTGTATTTTTCATAGCTCTTTGATATTCCTTGCAGGTACTTAGAGGTGAAGGACAAGTAAGGAGAGAGGTCTGGAGTGAAAAAATCAAATCTATCTTCAAAAGACTGAGTGATTAGCATCAGAGGGAGGTAGGTTTCTCCTTCTCTATGCATTTGTTAAACATAAAGTATGAAAGTGTATGTTCATTTGTTTATTTTGTTGCTAGACACACTCATTGGGCTAGAGGGATTGCCTCTGTCCGTAGAGAGGATTTACCTTCACAACAGGACCCCCTAAGGAATCATCAAGATTCCTCATAGCATGAAAGAATAATATATTGGGAATATTCTATGGAATATTACCCTAGAATATTCTATCTCAATACATCACCCACAACATTCCACTTCATGAGGTTTCATCTTTTTCAGGTTCCAAAACTTTGGTTTCCGCCCGAAACCTACCTGTTTGTTCTCATTCTCCACTTTGTTGGGCATTTGAATGTAAAGATTTTATATGAATTGGTCAGTGGTAATATCAAAGTCGGAGCCTTTGTCCCACTGGTTGGTCATGTTGTATAAAGGCATGGGCAGTTGGGTCGGTTGGGCGTTTAAACATGATGACCCCAACAAAAATATGTTTTATTATAAAATAAAATTGGTCTGTTGGACCGCTGGCCATTCCCCACCATTTACCAAACCATTTTTACCATCGATTGTTATATTAACCACATTTATTGAATACGTTGAGTAATGTATTGTTATCGATGGGTTGTCATAACCACTTTTGCCAATGATTTGCTCGATATATTTTAACGTTTGGTTATGTTTTAGGTTGGTGGTGTTAGTTTCAGTCAGATTTTCCTACCACCAGTGATAAAATGTTCTCTTTTATAATGTCCATTAAGGTTTAAGGTCAAGTTTTTATCATTTCACTAGGTCTTCCATTCAAAAACTTTGGTCATTGGTTAGTGTGTCTAGGTTGTCAATTACTCCTTTACAAATTGCCATATTTTGGTCACTATCATCATATATTTGGATGTACCATCTCTGAAAATATTTATGTTCATATCAATATCATTATCATGGTCATCATCTAGTTCACTATCATCCATTAGGTCACTAGGGTATCAGTGATTTAATTTCTCTGTCTATTCATAAATTGACATGTAAAGGAAAACTAATACAAAAATGGTTCAAAAATGTTTCATTTCAAAATATTATTTTGTAATAAGTTTAAATAATCTCAAGTTTTTCTCAAAATATTCACAAGTACATGATTTCCAAAGTAAAAGTGAGAAAAATATATGGTGGGCCACCCCGCTTCTCAAAGCTACAAAATATCATTTTTCTCTTATTTCTCTCATTCATCACATTGTAAAGGGAGATCTCATCCATAATCCACCATTTCATCACAAGTTTAGGGCCATACAATTTCAAAAAATCAGTCCTTTCCCTCAGTCACTGCGTTTTTTCTCCAGCTGCTCCACTTTTCTTCTTTTGCTGCACTTTTCCAATTGAACGCTGCACTTTTCCTTTAGACGCTATGCCTTTTGCAGTGGTGCTACACTTTGTGGTAAAGGGATTCTAAATGGTTGCAAAAGGTCTCCAAGCTCTCACAAGTGTCAAACAAGTATGTTTAAGCCTCTCACATTATCTTTCACTCATTTTATCAAATCCTATGGTGTGGAAACTTCTCATTGGCTCCTACGATATGATTTTCTTGAAGAATATCTTTTGCAACTTTTAAACCCTAGAAATCCATCTCTTGTTATAACCTGTTAAGCACACATGGGCGGTAACATAATCTGAAATATAAAACATGAGAATACATTTTTATTAACAAAAGATATACATTTATAGTACATGGTTTGACCGTTGGGTTTCACATCCCAAGGTCTCTTGGACTTCCTTTTGTCTGGTCGGCTTCCACACTAACCCATTGAGGATTAGGTGTCCAACATTCCCCCCTTTAATTTGAAGGGTTATGTATGAGTCCAAGAAGAGAGCTGTAATACAAAATGTGCAAAAATGCATGGTAGCACTAGGCTAAATGTGCTCTTTGAAATGTTGGTATAAAGGGCGGTGGTTTAAGGATGACCACCAACACTAGAACACTTAGTGCAGTTCCCGGAACTCTTCCAAAACTGGTAAGAAGCTGAAGTCTTCTGCTAGAGGAAGTGACCCTATTGTTCTTAAGAGGGAAACCTTCAACCATGAAAGGGAGGTCTCACCCCACTTAAAAGGGAGAACTTCAACCTAAAAATGGAAGTCTCAACCTATCATGGTTTAAGGATGACCAACAGCTCTGGAATGCTTAATGCAATTCTTGGAACTCTTCCAAAACTGGAAAGATGATGAAGTCTTCTGCTAGAGGAAGTGTCCTCAATTTCGTTCTTGGAATACTTCTGAAACTGGCAAGAAGCTGAATTCTTAAGTGTCCTATATTACCAACTGAAGGCATGCTTAGGGGCATCTTTGTTTCTGGCTACAACTTTGAAACTGGTGTGGCAAGTTGTGGCTCAGGCTCACTTGATGTGGCTTTGAAGCTTGTAGATGACCATCATTTCCCCCCTGCTAGATACAAGGTGAGATGATGGAGAAAACTCAAATACAAGACTATTCAATACTCTGGAACAAGTCTTGACATGTGATTGGAATATCTTCTTGGCTGCTAATGCCCATTACCAAGAAGTGATCCATCCAAGATGAATCTTTGTTCTTGCAGGACATTTGTTTATGAAGCATTTATGTGAAGAATGTGTGGTTTTATGATAGTGCTTACATGGATGAAGATCAAAACAATGATCTTTCAAATGGCCAACTCGGTCACAGTGTTGGCATTTCACAATCTATTGTTGTTATTGTTGTTGTGGAAGAGAGGCAGAATATGGAATAGGTGAAGTGGAATTGTCATGAAGAATAGGTGAAGATGAATCATCCTCAAGAAATGCAACAATTTGAAATTGAATTGGCATTGAGTAGTGTGGAATATGAAAGGACAAGTCCTTGTCATATCCAAGACCAGTTCTATGCTTGTTGTGGACAAGCTATTCCCAAGGTCTAATGATGGGCTTGGGAAGTGCAGACTGAGTTTCTGTATCTGCATGTACAATTGCTACTTTATTGGGTACTAAATTCGAACCAACTATAACATTATTGACTTGCTTCTGATGGGTTGCAGTCTCAATGTTCTGAACAGAAACATGTTCAAAATGACTCCTCTATTTTAATTCTTCTTGCTGTAGCTGAGATTTAAGATGCAAAAAATCAATTTTCTCTTGTGCATTTTGTAGACAGACCTGAATGTCTATGAGAGAAACTTTTTTGATTTCTAATGTATCATGAGTAGTAGACAATATCATAGTTTTGAAGAACTCTAATACTTCATTGGTTCTGGCCATTTTCTTCCTTTAATGTTAGAATTATTGTAGAATTTTATAGAAGTTTTCTATAAATCAGCTAGCTTTGATACCATGTAGAACTTTTTCTACAAATCAGCTAGCTCTAATATCATGTAGAATTTCCAACCTATAGATCACATAGTAATGCAATGCACTAAAGCAAAAAACTTGATCTACTTCTACAAACAATTTAGCGGAAGCTTAATCGAACATGAGAAACATCAATAAGAACAAATATAACTAATATGTAGAAATTAAACACACATAACACAGAAGATATAACTAGGGTAAAGCACCAGCCTAAAACCCCATCCCTGTGTTATCATATAAGTGGAAATATGTCTGGATTACACAAAGCCTTAGCTTGGAAGCTATCCAGCTCTTAGTACAATCCCTCTGCTGCTCATAGACAGTCAAAGGCTTCTCACAAATCTTCTCCTCTACCCTCCAAGCCTCCTATTTCTATGCATAGTTTTTCCTAGGTCCTCCAGCCGCAATTTGTGTGATTCTCACCTCACACACAACACTGACCTTCGAAATAACTGAACAAACCTGAAGGAGATAAATTCTCATCATGGATGAGCTTCCTTTATAGGAAAAATATTCATCCAACTGATAGTACATTTTCCATTCTCTAATCTCAACTAGGTCTTTGACAGAACTGACTTGCATCAGTTATCCATGAGTGAATACATAGTTATTTGAAAATAATAGTTGTCACATGCATGCAAGCATCAACAAACTATATCTCATTAATTTAACAACTTGTTAAATTAATATAACTGAACTTGACTAAGTTAAACTAAGTCAACTGATCCACTCAATATAGAACTCATCCATAAATCCTCAATCAGTGGAGAAAATCAAGGAAACATTCCCTTATTAGTGGAGAAATAATTGCATCTTCTCACAAAGACTTCAAGTTTTCTTTTCCTTAACTAATTAACTAATGGAGAATTAATTAATTAATATTCCAAACTGTTGGTGTTATGAAACCAACTCAAAAAATGATAGAAAGGATAGATCAACGCCTTAGAATTCAGCCTCTTCGAGGGGGAAACCTCCTTTACATTACACAAATGAACGATTCTTGGATGATACAAATGACGAGACCTCTTTTCTATATATAGGAATCTAAGGGGTCATAATATAATTAGAGCCGACATAACAATAATAATGTAAGGACACAATAATAACAATAGTGGGCTTCTATGGGGAACAATAATAAAAATATGGGGACTACATGGGCACAACAATATAATAAGGGGTTGTACTAATAATAATAAGGGGTGACACTAGTAGTATAGGGGCCTAACATGCCCCTCTCCTTCAAAAAGTTTTGTCCTCAACGCTTGAGTAGTTCTTGATGCTTCTATATAAAATTCTTGTCCTCCCATGTGGAATATTAAGCGGGTATGTTCTTCCACTTGATGAGATACTCTGAAATTGATTGATTTCGTAGTTGTCGGGTTCTTGTTTCTGTGACTGCTCAAGGTTCCAATATGATTTTTCCTTCCTTTTCAAGTTTTGGCAAGATTGTTTGAATTGGGATCTTCTACAACTTTTGAATGAGTACCCATACTTCTCTATCCTTCTTCCATTCATCCCTTGCTTTGTTTATCCAATCTGGTTGGATAATAGAAATAGCACAGAACAATGCTTCCACATCCTCATCCTTTCTTGAGAGTGCATCTGCAACAAAAAATTTCTTCCCTTTTCTGTACATGATGTTAAAGTCATAACCCAACATATTTGTGACCCATTTTTTATGTTCTTCTAATGATAATATTTGTTCTAAAATGTATTTAAGACTATCATGATCCATTTTTACCTTGAAGTGTCTTCCCATTGGGTAAGGTTGCCATTTCTTAAGTGCATGTAGTATTGCCAACATTTCCTTCTCATAAACAACTTGCTTGAGATGTAACCGTAAAAATACCCAATCACCTACATCAAAACATTTTTCACTGCGATGTTGATCTACCTATTTTTTCATTCAATTCTACACCAAAGTGGCGTTATCCTTTAAAAGTTTGAGAACTTGTTGTTGATGCTCGATGTGATCTTTCACTGCTTGAACCTTTTTCTTCTTGATATTTCCTTCTATCTTGAGAGTTTGAGTGGTAATTTCTTCCAATGCTTTACAAGATATGGTCGGATTCATTTCTTGATGCTCAATGTGATATTTCACTTCTTGAACATTTTTCTTCTTGATATGTCCTTCTATCTTGATAGCTTGAGTAGTAATTCTGGCCAATGTGTTACAAGATATGGTTGAATTCATTTCTTCTTTCTCGATGTGATCTTTCACTTCTTGAACCTTTTTCTTCTTGATATGTCCTTCTATGTTGAGAGTTTGAGTGGTAATTCTTGCCAATGCTTTACAAGATATGGTTAGATTCATTTCTTCTTTCTCTGGGGTTGGATCCTGGTGTATATCCTCTTCTTTTGATGTTTCTTGATTCTTTTCTTCCTCCTCTTCATATTTTACATAAAATAATTTATTCTCAACACACTTATGACCTTTAGTGCATTTTCTATCACAATTGTAACAAAGCCCTTTTTCTCTTTTTTCTTCAAATTGTTGTGGTGTAAGCCTTGTAGGTTGTGGAAGGATAGGGGAAGAAACACTTCCATAATTATAGTCATGAGTGATGGGATTCCTTGTTTTCATAATTTCGCTTTCAATTTTTCTTGCCAACTCAAATACCTCCTCCAATGAATCAGGTTCCCAAAAACGAACCTCATGTTGAATGTTATCCTTTAAAGTCCCTATGAAGACATCAATCCTTTGCTTCTCTGGAATATAATTTACTATTGAACCCTTTTGTTTGAGATTTCTCAATTGGCTAAAGAAGGAATTTCTCTTTTTATCCTCATAATGTGTTATCATTTCCTCTGTGAAAATTGACCACGTGACAAGTGGTTTACGAGAACAAAGCCATTTATACCATAAAAAATTATTCAATTCTAAAAGATGCAATACATACCTTTTGTAATAGTGACACACCATGTATATCAAAATATTTCTCCATCTGTAGTATCCAATTTACTGGATCCTTGCCATCAAACTTCCTCATTTCGCTTTTTCTTGATTTTAGGAACTCGATCTTGAAATGACAGTAACTCTGTAATTTTGGATCTTCTAGTTCTAAAATCGCGACTTGCAGTAACACTCTATGTCCTCTTTCCAATGCCACCAGTCTTATCCAAATTGGATTCTCCAAGGAAGAGTTATGCCAAATCTCCCATGGTGCCTGAATATAGACTAGTTCAGCAGAGTGAAACTTGTACTATGTGCCACGAGTTACTGTTTCGACCTTTAGATCTGAAAAATGTACACAAGAAACTACAGTCCATCCTCGTTTTGTAACTTCTTATGAAATTTCAATCTAATTCTCAAAACAAAATTTATGACTATTTTACCAAGGTCACCTGTTTGGAATGTAATTCAGGAGTCTGCAAAAAGGATAAATTCCTCAGATCATATCTCCACAATATTATGCAAAATGCTTTGAAATTTGGACCCAAGGTTTAGCACGATTTCATCTCAAATGGGTTGTTTTTTTCACTTCTGAAACATCGCAGAAAATGCGTTATAGCGAAAATTCCACAATGACCTATTTGAAGCAGCGAAACCCTAAAATCCATAGCTCTGATACCAAATGTTATGAAACCAACTCACAAAAAAGATAGAAAGGATAGATAAACGTCGTAGAATTCAACCTCTTCTATGGGGCAACCTCCTTTACATTACACAAATGAATGATTCTTGGATGATACAAATGACAAGACCTCCTTTCTATATATAGGAGTCTAAGGGGTCATAATATAATTAGAGTTGACATAACAATAATAATATAAGGGCACAATAACAACAATAGTGGGCTTCTATGGGACACAATAATAACAATATGGGGACTAAATGGGCACAACAATATAATAAGGGGTTGTACTAATAACAATAAAGGGTTACACTAGTAGTATAGGGGCCTAACACCTGGTAAGACCAAATTCGAATTTACTTCCTATAGATAGATTAGGGATTGCTATAAATAGTAAGGGACCCAGAAATATTATTTTTAGAAGATTCTATTTTTAGCAGTTTCACCTCTCACCCAAGGTGGCCAAATGCTCATTGGCCAAACTGCTATTTTTAGAAGTGCTATTTTTAGCATTTCTATTTTTAGCACTTTCTAAATTTAGCATTTCTTGTTGCACACTTTTCAACACTCCCTCTCAACAAGAAAGGCTTCCTCTCAAACCAGATCCTGTAACTCTGGAATGTTCTACATGCAACACATCTACCAAGTGCAGTTGCTCTAGTAACACTCAGAACAAAAAAACTCCCTACTGACCACTCTATTGGGCTAGAAACATACTCTGATGTTGAAGCTCTACCTACTGCTGACAAGTGCTCCCTCTCTAACATCTACACTACTGCAAAATCTCCATGCATCTCACACCATTATACACCTCTCTGTGCCACTTAGCACTATGTAACACACTTGTGCCTCTCACATTGCTGCAGCTTGCATGCTCCGTGCTATCCTAGGATTTCCTACACCATAGCTCTCTCCACTGCTCCATCGGCTTCTGTCTCTACCCAATCAGTTAGTTCTTGATACTTCACATCAGGGCTCCCGTAGCAAGGTATCATCTAAGAGGGTAGGTAGCTCAAGGATCCTACCTCTCCTCCTTGGGACGATCACTCTATATCGCCCCACCTCCTACCTAGAGGTATGGCTGCATGTGATCCCTCAGCCCACCTAGCTTGAAGTTTCCCCCTACTAGAGGTCTCTGAATGAGTAGATGTCTCTACTCAATCTCCACTCAGCTTCCCCTATTGTGGCTACTCGACAACCTCCTGAAGCTGCTGCACCAATTGTGGCTCCTCCACAATTGTTTAAGACTTCTTCTCACTCTGCACGTTGAGAGGGAGGGTTGAGAGGTAATTTTCCCTCCCTCTCAACCACCAAGTATCTAACATTTGCTTTGCTCCTCAAGGTTTTGCATGCATGTTGTACCTCAAGTGCATATAGGTTTTTGGCTAGCACACCAATCTATTTCCACTATCCTGCCATCATGAAATTTTCTAGAAAAAGAGCCGATTTTAAATCAGAGATATCTCCCTCATTTGAACTCCGATTCAGCGGATTTCTTATTTTTATTTTTTTATTTTTTATTTTTTATTTTATTTTTTATTTTGGGTATTTTTCTGTAAGGAATCCAAATCTGCTATTTATTTTTGAAAATTTTTTACAAAACTTTTCAGATTTGCTCTGCAAAATCTTGGCCCAAAACTCAAAAATTTGAAATCTCCTCTTCTCGTATATTGTTCTTCCATGATCACCTATGCTCTGCGACCATGTAGAATTTTGTATAATTTTTCTACAAATCAGCTAGCTTTGATACCATGTAGAAATTTCCGGCCTGTAGATCACTTGGTAATGTAATGTACTAAAGCAAAAATCTTGATCTACTTCTACAAAAAATTTAGCGGAAGCTTAATCAAACATGAGTAACATTAATAAGAACACATATAACTGATATGGAGAAATGAAACACACATAACACAGAAGATATAACTAGGGGAAAGCACTAGCCTAAAACCCCATCTCTGGATTATCATACAAGTGGAAATATGTCTGGATTACACAAAGCCTTAGCTCAGAAGCTATCCAGCTCTCAGTACAATCCTTCTGCTGCTCATAGACAGTCAAAGGCTTCTCGCAAACCTTCTCCTCTACCCTCCAAGCCTCTTATTTCTATGCATAGTTTTTCCTGGGTCCTCCAGCTGTAATCTGTGTGATTCTCACCTCACACACAAAACTGACCTCTGAAATAATTGCACAAACCTGAAGGAGATAAATACTCATCATTGATGAGCTTCCTTTATAGGAAAAATAATCCAACTGATAGTACATTGTCCCTGCTCTGATCTCAACTGGGTCTCTGACAAAATTGACATGCATCAGTTATTCATGAGTGAATACATAGTTATCTGAAAATAATAGTTGTCACATGCATGCAAGCATCAACAAACTATTTCTCATTAATTTAACAACTTGTTAAATAATCTAATTGAACTTGACTAAGTTAAACTAAGTCAACTCATCCTCTCAATATAGAACTCATCCTTAATTCCTCAATCAGTGGAGCAAATCAAGGACACATTCCCTAATTAGTGGAGAAATAATTTCATGTTCTCACAAAGACTTCAAGTTTTCCTTTCCTTAACTAATTAACTCATTGAGAATTAATTAATTAATATTCCAAATTGCTGGTAACACCAAATTTGAATTTACTTCCTATAGATAGACCAGGAACTACTATAAATAAGAAGGGACCTAGGAATGTTATTTTTAGAAGATTCTATTTCTAGTAGTTTCACCTCTCACCCAAGGTGGCCAAAATGCTCATTGGCCAAACTACTATTTTTAGAAGTGCTATTTTTAGCAATTCTATTTTTAGCACTTTCTAAATTTAGCATTTCTTGTTGCAAACTTTTCAATAATTACATCTTAAATACTGATCACAACTACTACTCAATGCAGAAAAGTAATACCCAATAGCAATATCCTTTATAAATGTGCAGCAAATGATCAGAGTGCAACCAGTAAGCACCAATTGCAATCCATATAAAAATTAAGATGACGAAGCTATGTTACTGTTGAAGACCTTAAATTTGATGCTATGATGATATCACTGAAATTCTGTATTTGATAGTGATCAGTACAATATATGAGTATTTGATATCACTACACTTGAATGTTAAAACATTGTATCAAAGGTGAAGTGATTGTTCCAGCTACAGAGTTATAGTGTACTGCTATAAGAACACTATGACAAGGCTATGCTCAAATGAAACTATGAAACCTTGCTTACTATACCAATACAGCCTGATTATTCCTTAATTACTGTAACTAGACATCATCAATATATATGTGGCATCTCTGTTCTTGAGAAACCCTTGCCTTTTCATGGCATTAGTACACAAAATTATTATTGCCACCAAACAAAACCTTCACCAATTTGTCCTCAATTCTTTTTTCTTATTGAAGGAGAAGGGAATTAAACCATCGAAAAAAAAAAACAACTAAAAAACATACCTTGCTAGTTTTAAGAGCATTTGATTTGACCAACTTCCATACAATATTCTTCTCTATACTATCGTTGTAATGAGTCAATGTTTGGCTGCTGCTTAAATGATAGTAAAGTTGGCCTCAACCAAGGTCGGCTTCATTTTGTTAGGCACTATGACAAGTATATATATAGATCTTCTAAAACCTCCACTATAACAATCTAGGTCTCAACAAACTCCGCACATTTCGTAAATGAAGACATTCAAGTCTGCTATACATTAGAGACTTTCAAGGCCGCAAGCTGCAAAGGTATTTTAACTTTAGTGATAAGATATTCTTGAAGTAACATAGTCTTAAATGCAACATTAGATTTTCTGCAAGGGAAAAGCAACCCTCAGTCCATCTAAATATGGCTAAAAGTGGATGATGAGGCTTGCCATTAGATAATAATTTTAACTTTCAAACTTCTTCAATCAAATCTTCGCTGGTCCAAGCTGCGCTGAATTCAAATTGTCATATCAGGCTTTACACTATTCTTCATTGGTCCTTCATCACAAGAATATGAGTGCAATAGTTCTATAACAAGAAGGCGTAAGAGTTCAAACCCTTTCAATAAGTGGAAATTCATAGAAAATACAAGGTTTAGAGCTCCAAAAGCTGTACAATAATGACCAAAAAAAATTGCTAAATTCATCCACTACTGTAGATATATAGTCCAGATTATTCAAAAAATTCTCTTATATACTTTCCTTAATATACATTTAACATATTTCTTCATTTCACGGTATACATTTTGACCAAGTAAAAGAATGATATTACAACTTAGGTCCAAACTGAATCACCTGCCCATAATGCCCATTGTCAGGCTTCTAGTCAGAGATACCATATGCCCTAAACGTTCTCCCCACTAGTTTTGTGTGAAAGGACACATGCTATGAACATAGTATGGTAAATCCAAATCTTCAACCACGAAACAAAAAATCTTGTGCACATTGAAAATGACACTAAGAAAGGCTAGCACCACACCGATTCTGTCAAATAACTGAATGGCTCTGCAAGGGGGCAACGGTGGTTCACAACATCCTTCAGCTGGTGAAGGATCCTCTACCATTTACACCTTTGAAATGGTAGATCTATAAACAAGAGCCAAATCCTATGGAGCTCCTGTCACTCATGCAGAGGAACCACCCACTGCCACCAAAATATTTGCATATTGAACAATTGGTTTCTGACCTTGTAATTTGCCCCCCCAAAGGGGCACTTTGACGCACAACGCATAATACATCTACACGTGCCGCCCAAAACTACAACATTGTAGAAGACTTGGCGCAAGTGCCATTGGATATGTTGGTGCTCAAAGTATTACAAACATGCCTAGCACAATGGAAAGCTTTGCTTTTTGCTATTGGTGGTAATGACCCACAGGATTCGATGCTTGAAATTTTCAAAATGAAAAGTGTAAACCTCCCCTTTCCCACTAGCTTGCATTTCAAGTGCAAATCTTTTTGAAAGGTAAAGGTATACATAGAACTGTCATCGATGAAGGTGCTTCTACCTACATCATGTCAACTTCATGTTGGCTCACTTTGGGTTCTCTAGCCGTATCCCCACTATCAAATTCACTTAAAGCTTTCGACGGCCACACTTTCATCCCAAAAGGTTACCTAGCTAGCTAGTCGATCACCTTGAGTGGGAAAATGGTAACGGTAGATATTGAACTCGTGGATCATAAACTCGACTATAATCTACTTTTGGGCCACACTTGGACTTATGCCATGAAGGTCGTTGTGTCTTCGGTCTTCCATATCATCCTCTTTCCCTTGGATGGAAAGATAGTTACAGTAGACGAATTGTCCTTTTGCACCCTAGATTACTCTCCGTTACCTAACAGCTATGTATTCTTAGTGGGTGGTGTACCTGACTCTTACATCAGTATCAGTACCGATTTAGTGAAGGCTTCTTCCCACATGGGTTGTTTCCCTCTTCATCTACCACATTCAATATGCTTTCGTCTATTCCTCATGAATAAGTTGATCCATGGATCTTATTGACATTGACACTTATGGAGAAAAAAATGCCACTATCACTAGCTGAATTGGCCTACCAAGCCATTCAATCTGCATCCGAATCTCCAATCACTTTGGTTACGGCCAATAGTACCACTACCCCTCCCATAACCTCTCCTTCTTTTGATCCACTCAATAAAGTCCTACCTATGGACGAAGCTATTAGAGAGATCATGAGTTTAGAAGAGTGACCTTGGGAGGACTCGCACCATCGTGTTTCAATATCTAATTTGGACATGATTCCTCTTCAAATCCTATCATCTGACACACCTGAAAGCATTTCCTCACCATATACGACTATCCAAAATTTGGACTTGGAGGGAAACATGGGAAATCTTTCAAAAACATTGCTCATCGATATTTCTGTCATGATAGGCATCGTGGAAAACATACAGATTGGAGCCAATCGCAATCCGAAGAAATTGCGAGCTTCACCTACCCTTTTAAGGACTTCTGTGATGTTTTCCCTTGGTTTTATGAGGAAATGCATGGCATAGACCCTTTCATTGTCAAGCATGAGATCAAGAAAGATCAAGCATTATTTTTAGGGTATTTTTCTTCCTCGTTAATCTGAAAAATCCTCGAGTCTCCTTCTTCGGGCTTGCTAAACTACCACGAAGAAGATCGAGCATTCTTTTTACGGTACTTTTCTTGCTTATTAATCCAAAAAATCTTTGAGTCTCCTTCTTCAGGCTCGTTAAACTACCATGAAGAAGAGCGAGCATTCTTTTTATGGTATTTTTCTTGCTCATTAATATGAAAAGCCTCTATTCTCCTTCTTTGGGCTTGTTAAACTACTACAAAGAAGATATGAGCATGTTCTTTTATGGGATGTTTTCTTGCTCTAAAAAATTGGAAAATCCTCGAGTTTGTCATCATTGGGCTCGTTAAACATATACGACGATGGTCTGAGCAACTCTTTTTCATTCTTTTTCTAGCTCATTAAACTGAAAAAGACCATTAGAGCATTCTTTTTAGGCGCTTTTTTCTCGCTCATAAAACAGAAAAAATCTCGAGTTTTTTCTTTAGGCTCGTTAAAAATTTATAAAGATAGCTTGAGCATTCTTTTAGGTACTTTTCTCACTCGTTAACTTGAAAAATCCTGAGTTTTTGTCACCAGGCTCGTTAAAAATCTACGCCAACAACAAGAGCACTTTCTTTTGTTGGGACCATTTCTCACTCTTAAATCAAAAAATCCCCAAGTTTTTCCCCTCCTTCGGACTCATTAAATCTGCGAAGGAGGAATGAGCAGTTCTTTTAACTCTTATTCCTCTCTCACTAAAATGAAAAAGATACCTCCAGTTTTCTTCATTTGACTCGTTAAAATTTGATGAAGGTATTTAGTTTGTCATCGCGTGACTCATTAAAAATTCATGATGAAAAATGAGTTTAGTCTGTCTCCTCGTACTCGTAAAAAAATTAAGTCAAAATCTATTCAACATAGGTTTCTCTTTATCCAGATTCAATAGATTAACTCACGGAAAAGTAACTAATCCAGGTATATTTATAACCTTTTGTTGCACCCATTTAACAACTATGACAAAGGGACCACCATGGAGTCATTCTTTACAATCTTTCTAGGCTCTCTAAATATGAAAAGACCACTGAGTTGTCTAGTCTGGACTCATTAAATTACATAGACAAGATATAGAGTCATTCTTTTTGCGGTCCTTTTCAGACTCTTAAAACAATAAAAGATCAACGAGTTTACCCGTCTAGACTTAATAAACTAATCAAATGGGGAAAGTGGACAATACGACTGCATTTAGTATTATAAAGCATGGTTTGGCAGCAGTCACTCCCTTGAACATGGAACTCCCTCAGATAAACCTTCCTTGTGACGGCCTCTCAATATGAATCCTACTATCCTATGAGTTTTAGTCTATATACCCCAATGTTCTTGCATCTCTATATCCTAACACTCTTTGGTGTTCATGAGCCTAGTGTTGCATGGTTAAAACCTTTGTTGTGCCCTCTATTGTTCCAGGGCTAACATTTTTTTTCCTCCATCAACCCATCAAGCATATCCTTTCATCATTCCCTTTGTTGTTTAGACCCAACGCTCAAAGATTCCTCAAAAAACAAAATCATTCTTATCCCGTTTCGTGTCGATTGATGTAGGATGCATTATTGCCTACCTTCTGACGGGTATCTTCCTATCAACGTCAACATTGTATCTAGGAAGACAAGCTAGAAACAAATTCAGTGCGTTGGTACTTGCAGACATTAGTAGCAGGTTGCCTTGTGTTTGGTTAGGGGTTCTCATTATTTTCTCATGGTTAAGTGATTCTACGGGTGTTCGATGAAAAAAAATCTTTCACACTCGTTAGACTATACTGTGCATCTTGGAGACCATCACCATTATTGGTGGCCTTCCTCGCATCTGTTAACGATCTCCATTATTGACTAGTAATCAGATGATTTCGTGCATGTTCGACATCAACGAATATATTCACATGTATCAATCTATGTGGTTCGGTGAAGCGGAAATCAAGACCTTAGGTAGAGGCTTACATCACTCAACCTTGTTTCCTTTGCCAAGTTGCATATATTGTTTTTTGGAGACATCTTATTAGGATGATTCTATTATCATAGCGGATCCGCATTGTGCTTATCGGCAGCCAGCATCATCATATCTCTTTGGAGAAAATCACTTTGACATCGCTACTGAGCATGGGAATGCATGACTCAGGACATGAATATAGTAGTTATATATATATGTGTGTGTGTGTGTGTGTGTGTGTGTGTGTGTGTGTGTGTGTGTATTGTATTAGGTTTCCTGTATCACCTGAAGCTCCAATCCTCTCTCTCTTTTTGAAGGAAAATTATAGTTAAGTAAAGTATTTCGGCCATCGTCACAGCCTCTGATCTCATGCTTTAGGGGGTATCTGTTATACAGTAAATTGAATCCCTCATCAACTCAGAGGGGAAAGACATGATAGCTGAAGCAAAGACCAAGATCACATGCCCTGTTTCCACACTAACGTTGCCTATGCACTGATAACCTGCTTTATAAAGCTTTTCTACAAGCATAACCTATGTAAGTGACCCAACTAACTCAAGTTTCTAGTTCGGGAATAGCATTAGTGAATCCTAGTGAATTTCTAAGGGTCAAAGGAACAAATTGACTCATAAATATCTACATATTTATTGTTAAAATCACTCAAGAAAAGTAAGGAAACATCAAGATTCGACCTACTTGAGGATTTCTAATCCTGATGAAGGTGGAAAATGGGAAAGAGCTAAAAAGCATGGAAAATTCATTGCTTTTACCCTAGGGAACTCAAGGAGGAACTTGGCAACCCTAACTCAATTGATACATAAGCAAAGCTAGGGCTATGGTGATAGAGGTTAGAGCATTTGAAAGGATAACATACTTGACTGTTCAGCATTGTCTCAAATCATAAGAAGTTGGCAAGAAGGGAGAGAGAGAGAGAAGCTGGAGGGGTAAGGGAAGGCTAACAATAGATGGTTGTAATCACTCTTCCAACATTAATATAGAACTATAGTTGTACTGTCTACTCCGTGGTGTTGGTACTATCATTCATTCAGTTGTTTGTCCAATACCTTTTAGCATGAGTAGCTTAGTTATGTGTAACTAGATGTTCTTTTATGTATTCATGTATTAGTTATCAGAGTTGTATGCTGTGATTATGCTTATCTCTTTTATGTGAAGGACTTGATCTAGAGTCGGCTCAGGGGACTTCCACCTAGCTACATTGTGCTCTCCAAAAAATCTACATGGAGGCCTGAGGTAATCTACTTCTCCTACTTTGATAGTTAGTTATTGTTTATGAATATACATGTAACTTTGTAATGGTTGTAGATAATCTTACAGTTTGCCGAAGGTCCCGAGAATACCTTTGAGGGTATCTACATTCTCCATACACCATGCATTTTATTCTATAGCATGTGCCAGGCTTTTTCACACTACTTTTGTACGTGCTAATGGAATCCAACCAAAAACCATTCTTCTTTGAGTTCCTCCAACTGCGCGAGCCTCTCCTCCAACGCTCTACAGTCTGTCATGCCTATGAGAATTTCTATGCACAGGCTAGGCACGATACACTAAATCGGTATTATGGCTTCCACTCCATAGACTAGCCTAAAAGGCATTTGAGCTGTCAGTTTCTTGCATGTTGTCCTATAGGATCATAATACTGTGGCAATGCGTAGATCCCAATCACTTTGTTGTGCATTACATACTTTCATGAGCACAGTTTCCAATACTTTGTTAAACACTTCTATAGTCTCATTGGCCTCTGGGTGATACGGTGTGTTTTTTTGATGATACACCTGAAACTCTCTGTCAGCGCGTTGATCATTTCATTCAGGAAATGTGTACCACAATTTCTCATCAAGATTTTCAGGCAACCAAATCACGTTAGTACAAGTTCAAACAAAAACTTTGCAGCTGTCGCAGCCGTGCAGTCTTTTATTGGCTGCATTTCTGCACAACGCATTAGGTATTTTGTCATAGTAATAATATATCCCGCACTAGTTTTACCTTGCAGTTTGAGAGGTCCTACAAAGTCAATCACCCACTTTTCAAAGGTTTGTAGCATCATCTGTGGATTCAAAGGCATCTTTTCCCTCCACGAGGGCTTGCCTATTCTTTGACATACATCACATGCCTTGCAATGTGCTTTTGAATCCTGATGAAGGGTCGGCCACCATAACCCTATGTGGAGAACATTCTGCACAGTTACTCTCCTTGCATAATGACGTCCCCTAGGGCCTCCATTAGTGTCAACGAGGCTAATACTTTGTTCAAACTCTGGCACATACCTTTGTAATATCTCGTCATTCCCCATCTTGTATAGGTTCCCTACAATGACAAAAAAAAAATTTGCACACACCATTAGTTCCTTCTTCTACTAGACAGAGTAACCTTCTAGCATAGTTCTAGTTCTTAGGAAGTGAATTACATCTTCAAAGTGTCCATCCGTTACACACACAACAAAAAGTTGTGCATCAGGTAGTCCTTCCTCCAAGCCGGTAGGTTCCTCCCCTGTCTCACTACGCGAGAGGTGGTCAGGTCCCACGTTCAATCATCTAGGCTTCACAACAACTTCAAAATCATATTCTTAGAACAATAAAAGCCACCTGCATATGTGCCCGCCCAATACATGCTTATTGACCAAGTATTTAGCGCGGAATGATCTGTATACATCTTGAAGTGTCCCCCCAGCAAATAGTGCTGATATTTTTGGAGCGCATACCCCATAGCCAGTCCCTCGCACTCAGTGGTGGAATAGCTATTTTTTGCTTTAGATAATCTAGGACTCACAAATGTGATAGGGTGATCCAAGCCCTCTTTTCCATCCTGTGTGAGAACTTCCCCCAATGCTATACACGATGCATATGAACATGGAATTATTTCTTCCAATTCGGGAAGATAATAATTGATGCAGTAACCATCTTCTTCAATATATCTAGGCTTTTCTTACAGTCATAATCCTAGAAGAACTTGGCATCTTTCTCTAATAGTTTTTCCATTGGCATGGTGATCTGAGTGTAACTCTTGATAAACTTTTCGTAGTACCCCATATGCCCCAAGGTAGCACCCAATTGTTTCACACTCCGGAGTGCTTCCAAATTCAGAATCACCGTAATTTTTGTGGGGTCTACCATCAGCCCTTGTTTACAAACCACATGCGCCAACAGGTTCCCAAAAGGAACAAGGAATGTACATTTCTTGAGGTTGAGCATGATTTGGTATCTTCGACATGTATCCAACATTAGGTGCAAGTTCGCTACATGGTTCCTCAACAACCCAAATATAGTCCAATCATCAAAATAGACCTTCAAGAATTTATGAATATATTCCCTAAATTCCACAACAACTACACACGAGAAGATAGCTGGTGCATTCTTTAATCCAAATGGAATAACAGTGTATTGAAAGAAGTCGCACTCTATTGTGAAGGTTGTCTTACTTCTATCCTCATACATAATTATGATTTGGTGGTACCTTGAGAAACCATTAGCAAAAGAATATGCTTCCTGACTGCCTAATTGTCCAACACATCATCTATGAACGGAGTTGGGAATGGATCATGTACACACGTGTCATTCAATTTTCTAAGATCCACGCATATTCTTATTTCGTCTTTCTGCTTCTTTCCTTGTACCACCATTCGACTTACCCAATTAGATTCCTCAACAGGCTTGATAATGCCTACCACGAGCATCTTATCTAATTCTATGCAGACCTTCTCCTTGTATTTTAGGTTTAAGCGATATAGTCTCTGCTTCACTGGCTTCATGTTGGGTTTTAATGTGATCTGCATTACCCTTAAGTCTCTGATTATTCCCTTTAAGTCCATGAACTTGGTCAGGAATAAGTCCTGATACCCACAAAGTAGTTTAGTGACTTTATTCACTGTCACGTCATCCCAGTAGTCCACAATCTTCACGAATTTAGGTTCCACCTCTGTACCAATATTCACCTGCTTAGTCTTTACCGGTGAAGTTATGCCAGGGTTCTCAATTTGTGGTTCTTGAACCTCATGCTAGCCTTCTGTCTCTGAAATATCAATGTTTCTCGAATCTTCATCCTCTTCTTTAGTAGTTATATTATAACACTCCAATGCTCAACTTAGCTAAGCATCCCAGTTAGGCTGAGTCATCTCTATCAACTCCTGCAGCATCTTAAAGATGACAACTTTTAATTCTTGTAGCGCTTCATCAATACTATCCCATCCATCCTCAAAGTTGAAGGTCATTACAAACCCTTCGCGTAGGACATCCCATTCACCTGTCCCATGGCAAAGCTCTATTTCTATATACCAGTTCATTGGTATAACATCCAGGGTGTGGTAGAACAGGTGCACCCACTCAGGTTGAGGCTTTTCCCCATATGTCTATGTCCACTTAGCTAGATGCGTATGCAGATCATCATGCCCATTGTATTTATCTATGAAGCATACTCTAGGCTTTCTAAATCATGTATGCATCATCCTCCTACATGCGCGCAATCTTCAAAGCTTTGCTTGTGTGTACCACACCACCTTGCAGGTGTAGCGCGTACTACCCAATTCAAGGCCAAGAAACATTACTTCTGTGGCACCTCCCTTTCAAACTTATCCAAGAAAGCATCTACCTCACCTAATCCATCATAAGTAGGAAAATCTCTCACTTTCGTTGATACGTGGTGCAGAGATCTTGTCATCATATTACAGTTCAGCGAGTTACCTCATGTAGCTGGTTCTGCCATCGCTCTATTTCCTCATTTGAATCTGAATTACAGGATCTTTCGCATGTTGGAATTATGATACAAGTGTTGTCCTTGATGGAAACTCACTCAAAGGTCAATTTAGTTTTGGTAAAAGGCAACTCACAGTACAACAGGTATATTCAAAGGTTACAGGGCAATGGTACAGAAGAACATGAAGATCGAACTAAGCTCTACTAATCAGAATAAAGAAGGTAAAGGAAAAATTTGATACATGGTGATCCACTTAGTCAAAACAACATATACACATTGTTCCACATAACAAAAAGAGTGTATAGATATACAAGCACTCCCACATGAAGAAAAGCACGTACATGATTGGAAAACCTATGTTTTGGTTTGAGGTATTTGGTCCATGGTATTGACCCTAGATATTTGGTCCAAGGTATTGGTCCTAAGTAGTTTTGGTCCAAGCTATTGACAAAGGGCCTAAAGATATATAAGGAGGAGAAGATCATAAGGCCAAGTGTGCAAGTGTATGGGTTTCTAAGGAATATTTCTATCTGAAGGATATTTTATGTTACGGGAGCTATGTTTGTGATTTGATCTAAAATAATTTGTGCACCTTAAATTCAATGTTGGATTAGGATCATGAGACCTGAAGTGACTTATTATTGGATGATCTAATATTAGTTGGGCTAGATCTAACTGTGTACACCTGTTTTATTCTTTAAATGTCATGATCTGGGTTTGTCTGAAGTTCAGAAGTGCAACAAAGTTATGAGTTGATATTTGCAGATATGTACGTCGGTTCGTGTCTTCAAAAGTGTGTGTACATGTAGGTTACACTCTTCAAAATAGCGTGTACAAAATAAAGGCTTCTTTTTCAGATCTGACTGATCTATCTGATCAAATTCTATTGTTTTACTGTTGTCTATCAATGAAGTCTTCTTAGATCTAAATGTAAAACTGAATGCATAAGGAGGCTGGTATTTGATTGATTGATTGAATAAGTGACAAAAAGTGAGAAAAAGTGATGTCTATCAATGCCTGTGTAAAGCTTTATAAGTTGACAATAGATATTCAATATATTGCTAGTTGGTACAGACTTGATTCAAAAGTTTATGTTTGCAGTAGTTTTGAAGGTATACGCAGGTTTAATTAAGGAAAATAGCGTATACACTCTGATGCATGGTTTTTGAGGTTACAGCTAATTTTGAATGATGATGTAGGTTTCTAGGTTTAGCATAGTGTTTTGGTGTTAGTGATCTGATTGTTCAGATTAACTAAATGTTGGTTGATGCAGTTTAAGTTCAAAAGTTTTTGATGGATCCAGTATGAAAATTGGATGAAATGTGGCCTTCAGATTGTGGCGTTTTGATCCAGGAGTATCTAGACTTAAAAATTCATGAAACATGGTCCCTGGAGGAAGAAAGAAGGTCGTATCCTTCTGTAGGTCAGTGCCTACATACTAGTAAACAAATTGGCTTGTACAAGAGCTATGGGGTCGCAACTCCCTTCCAGTAGAAGCTGGAAAATGAGAGAAGGTTGTAGCCTTCTGTAGGTGGGTCCCTGCATACTAGTATGAGTTGCACCAATACAATATTGTAAAAATATTTTCTTATTATTAAAATAAGATAGAGATGACATCAGTAGGTGGTTTTCACCCACATTGGGTTTCCACCTTAAATCTTGGTGTTCATGTGTGTTTCTTATGTGTGATTCTTTTTTCTACTTTTACTGCACTATCTAATAAGTTACTGATGTATTGGTTTAAGATCAACACATGATAAATTGTCTAAATCACAAGTTCTCTATATATACTGTAGGTTTTAACCCTATGCAGAAATTACCTGCATACGAATTCTAAAACACAGAAAATAAACAATGCGAGAGCATAACACATAAAACACATATACACAGAGATTTTCCCTTAGATACCAAAGGCAGGACTACCATCTTGATTTTTCATTATGTTCCTTTCAATGTTATAATACATATTTATACATGCTGAAGCATCCAATACCATGGACCGAAAATCATCGCATCCAATACCATGGACTAAAAACCATCGCGTCCAAAAAAATATGTGCAAAAATCATGCACAAAACCATAGATGGGTCTGCCCAAACTAACATAGGTTCCAAAACCAAAATTTTCCGAGGCACTGCACTGGACCCCATAAAGTGGGGTTACTTGCACCCCTCAAACCCCTTGTGACCCCCCACTCCTAACCCCACTCCTAACCCCTCGGTTAAATATGTGGGCTAGTCATTGAAAGAATATAACACAACCCAAAATTCTCCCACTTGTTGTTTTCTTTCCATAGGGGACCACAAGAGATATTAGTCATTTTTCCAGCCCTGCAATGCCCATTATTTCTCTACACCAAGAGAACTTCTCAGATCTCACAGATTTTTTCAATGCATCTGCAGTATTCTTCAAAGTGCCCACCTTTACCAGCAACAAATTTTTGTCTTCTATCATATCCTTCACAAAGCGATACTGAACATCAATGTGATTTGTCTTTGAATGGTAAGTATGGTTCTTTGCCAAGAAAATTGCACTTTGGTTGTCACAGTCTATCCTTATAGCTCCATGTACTAACCCCATACTTGAACACAATCTCTACAACCAAAATGCTTCCTTGCTTGCATGATTGGCTGTCATCTATTATGCCTTTGTAGTTGATAGTGCCACTAAAGATTGTTTCTTACTCATACAACTGACTACACCTCCAAATAGGTTAATACATACCCACTTATAGATCTTCTCTGATCTAGATCTCTAGTCCATTCCGCATCAACAAAGCCATGGATATCCAAAAATCTATCCAATCATGGTCTTCCTTGATAGCACAAACCATAATCACTAGTGCCACACAAATACCTGAAAACCCACTTCACTGTTTTCCAATGCTCCTTCCCTAGTTTTGACATAAGCCTGCTCAATACTCCCACTACATGTGTAATCTCTGGTCTAGTATAGACCATCACATACATCAGGCTACCGTCTACACTTGCATATGGAACACGGGACATATCCTCTTCCTCTTTTTATGTCTTGAGACACTGTTCAGCAGATAAATTTATACCTTCAAAAATAGGAACCTTCACTAGTTTACTATCATGCATATTAAACCTCTGCAATATTGTCTCGACATACTTCCTCTGGTTTAACCAAAGCTTCCTCTTTACCCGATCTCTTCTAATTTCCATGCCCAAAATATAGTTTGCAACACCAAGATATTTCATGTTGAATTTGGAGGACAAATAGGTCTTTAAATCCTGGATAATTTCTTTGTCATTTCCAACTAGTAACATATCATCCACATACAAGACCAAATAAATAACACAGTCGCCAATTAATTTAAAATACAGACAGTGATCTGTTTTACTTCTGGTGAAGCTAAGTCCCCATATAAATGTATCAAATTTCTGATACCACATCGTTGGTGACTATTTTAATTCATATAGAGACTTCTTTAACTTGCATACCAGTTCTTTCTTACCCTTCACTGCAAATCCTTCAGGTTTCTTCACGTAGATTTCCTCTTCTAGATTCCCATGAAGAAACGTTGCCTTCACATCCATCTGTTCTACCTCAAAATCAAAAACAACAACAACAGATAAAAGTAATCTAATAGAAGTTTCCTTGGCAACAGGAGAAAAAATATCACCAAAATCAATTGCCGGCACCTGGGAATAACCTTTTACTACCAACCAAGCTTTGTATTTCTCCACCTTTCCTTCTGCATTTGTCTTCTTCTTGAACACCCATTTGTTGCCAATGGGTTTCCTTCCAGCTGGAAACTCCACTAGATCCTAGCCTCATTTTTGTGCAAAGATGCCATTTCATCAACCATGGCCTATTTCCAAAGTTTTTCATCCTCTAAATCTATTGCTTCCTTCATAGTTCTGGGATCATCATCAGTAATAGATAAAGCAAAATTTGAACAAAAAGTAGATGGATTATACCTTTCTAGCTGCCTTCTTTCTCAAACTGATCTTCTCACACCCAGAGTTTTTTTCTCTTCATCTTTTGATTCCTCCTCTGATGTAGAGTCTGATTCTTCTTCCTTTAGCTCAAGCTCTTTCTTCTCAGGTTCCTTTGGTTGGACTTCATGTTTAATAACATCTTTCACCTCCCTGAATAGCACATCTAGGCTATACACAACCTTCCTTGTTATTGGGCTCCAAAGCTTATAACCCTTTAAACCATCCTTATACCCAATAAAGATGCACTTTTCAGATTTACTATCCAACTTCGTTCATTTCTCCTTTTGAAAATGTACATATGCATCACATCCAAATACCCTCAGATGTGAAAGAGAGGGTTTCTTCCTAGTCCATACCTCTTGTGGAGTTTTATCTTCCAATGCTGATAAAGGTGATCTATTGACCAGGTAACATGCTGTCTCCACCACCTTTGCCCAAAATTCCTATCCTAACTCGGCACCACTAAGAATGCTTCTTGTTGTTTCCATCAACATTTTGTTCATTCTTTCTGCAGCTCCATTTTTCTGAGGTGTATATGGAATAGTCTTTTGCCGTGCTATACCACACTTCTTACAAAATTCCTCAAATTCCTTACTGCAAAAATCTCCACTGTTATTTTTCCTTAGCACCTTTACCTTCTTCTCTGTCTAGTTTTTCACAAGAGCCTTGAATTCTTTAAACCTGTCAAAGACTTCAGATTTCTTCTTAAGGAAATATATCCATGTATTCCTTGAGAAATCATCTATAAATGGTACATAGTACACATACTTACCCAGTGATGGAACCTTCATAGGTCAAAACACATCACTATGCACAAGCTCTAACATATGTTTTGTCCTCTTACCACCAAAGGGGAAACTCAAACGATTTTGTTTCCCATATACACAATTTTCACAGAATTCAAAATCCAAAGAGCTATTACTCATATCTTCTACCATACCTTTACCATGAAGTATTCGAAGGCCCTTCTCTCTAATATGTCCAAGCCTTTGATGCCACAACATGGTATTCTCTCCAGAGACCACTAAATTTTCTGCTCCACTTTCAGGAACCATAGAACTGTTGCACCCATCAACAACCATGCTACCTTACAGCTTGTACAGAGTTCCAATCCGAACTCCCCGCGTCAATACCAGTGATCCCCGAACCGTCTTGCAAGTATCCTTCTTGAACACTATTTTTACACCTGCATGATCCAACTTGCTTACAGAAATCAAATTTCTAGCCAATGCACAAATATGCAGAACATCCATAAGTGTTCTAACCCTTCCACCTTGCAACTTCAACTTTACTTTTCCATGACCAACGATTCTAGCCTTCCTATCATCGCCTAATAAGACATCACCACCATCGTATTTCTCATACTCGCAGAACCACTCTCTATGGGGAGTGAAGTGAAAGGATTGTTACTGGGAATAGTGTCCACTCGAAGCTGCTATTCCCACTAAGACTGGTAGCTATCTTAGAAACAAACAAGTTAAAACTACTTTCGCTTTCCTTTATGAAAAATAGATAAGAGCGGAACAAAGGACACCAACCTTAGTCTTGCACTTGGTTCCTTGCCTGGTTCCTCTCCTTCCTGATAGGTCTTTGCCACTTCTTCTTTGTCTTCCCAGCTTCAAAGAGCACCTGTGGAATCAAAGCAGCATAATACTATTGAAGAACAGAGATCTATAGTCATAAACAACACAGGACTAGATATGTATTAACCACAAAAATGCATATATAATCAGACATACAAGAATGTGGAGGAAAATTTGAATAGCTTTATTAATATCAAGAATAGCAAGAGGATTAAAAACAATTGTTCTGACCCAACATCATCCTCCAGCAAGAAAGCCCTTCTTAACCTCAGGTAAATCTTAGATTACCCAACACTATGATGTTACACCAGAAAACCAACAACACTTCTCTACAAGATACACAATTCCAGCCCCTGGATCTCTGTGATGAGGGATCCATATATAGATGATTGTAGGGGGTTGAGTCAGCTTCTGGGATTTTGATTATTGTCCTCTCTCTGATAGTTCTTGATTCCACTTGGAGATTGATGATCTCTTACTCATCCCTGGGTGAAATCAGAGATGCAAGTGTCAGAGGGGAAGTTTCTGGAAGATTCTATGATCCTCCACCTCGCAAACTGCCTATCCCATTTGTCCATTCTTTCCCATCACACCCTACAGAGGGGCCATCCAGTATGCATCACACCTTTTACACTGGGAAGGTAGTGTGCATCACACCCTCTGCACTGGGCATTCTGTATGGTCCAGTTTTGACTAGTTCTGAGCAGTTTTCTGTGGAGAACTTCTGGGAGATGATGTAATCAGCTGACCTTGTTCCTTTAGGTAGTGAAGCAACACTTTTAGTGACTTAGGAGCCCTTAGTTTACGTACATTTATGATTGGGGTTGCAGTGCCCAAAAATGTCTATAACAGTTGCCCCCTAAAGCATGAGGTCGTTAATCTTTTGATGTCGAGTGAAATGCTTTATCATGAGGATCCGAAGTTTTTTTGAGCTGGGAGGTGACCTGTAATAAGATACAATACAATACATTATCTTCATAATATTTTACATGATCTAGTTGATGCAGGCATTCCCATGCTCAGCTTTATAAATTCATTTTCATGTACATAGGACAGACAACCGTCTGTGTGGTAGACTGATGATTCGGACGAACTCATCATCCTTTTATTTGGATGATCATCTATTTGGCAATGATGTACATTTGATGTCTTTATATTCCTAAATATATCGTAGCCCAGATGGATGAAACTAGATCCGGGGTCTTCAAAATGTGTTCAATCTTCACTCGAAGTACAAGTCGATCCATGTGCAATATGTTTTGGAGTCAAACATGGAAAGACATCGCCTGATTACCAGCCAATGATGTAAGCTGTTAACAGGTACGAGAGGGATCACCAATAATGACAATGATCCTCAAGGTACTACAGTACAATTTGCGTGGAAATTTGTGATTCCTTTTCTATCCAGATACTTTGCTTTCACTAGTTGACAGTGTACTTTCAACATGATAATTAGAGGTTGATGACACCGGATTGTGCAAAAAAGGAGACCAGTCCCTTAAGATCTGAGGGATTCAAGGATAGTCTCGATGATAGTGGTCTCCTTTGAAAATGACACATAGAGATTTCGGTTTAGACGGTGCAGTGTGAGGATTTTCGCTAGACGATGCATGGTTGCCCCCTTTCACTTTTGGCTCTTTCTTCTTTTCCTTTTTCTCTTTCTACTTCTTCTTCTTCTCAATTACTTGATCTTTAGCTTTGCTAGCTTTATCAAGGGAAGAGGAAGGAGGAGAGGGAGAAACGGATGAAGTAGAAGTTTGGGGGTTAGCTCTAGTATCATCTTGTTGCTGACTTGATTGTTCAAGAATTACGGTATTCTGAAAGATAGAGGTAGAGAAGATCCATACAGGCAATCCAATTGTCAATCCTGGAAGTGACAATGTGGCCATATGGGGTGCACCAACATCTCCCCAAGAGGAGAAAGGACTAGGATTTCCTCCAAGGGGAAATCCTTGGTTGGTAGACTCCATTTTCTCAACCTAAAGACCAACGAGGGAACTTGCGATGTTATTCTGATTAAAATAAATTTTAGACACTTTGACACAACTTGTTTTTTCAATTTTTAAGAGTCGAGAAAAAACAAAAGATGACTCTAGTCACCTTCGATTTTTAATGAGCCTGAAGTGACAAGTGGTCAGATGGAACTTTTCCTTTAAGGAGTCTGAAAAGGAATGAAATAGAATTCTCTGGAAATCTAGACAGAGGGATTACAAAACCAATCGCAAAACTGCAGAATACTTTTTACAGTACGGCAGTCAATATTCCCGAACGCTATGTTCAGTGCATTTTGCTCGATGGGGTGGCAGACACGGCTTCCTAAGGATAAAGGATATAGCCTATTGTGGTCTCCCAATATATACTCGACAGTACATGGGAGCACAAGTCCGTATTGGCACTTTTCGTCTCAAAGAGGAGGAATCACCCAACCAACAGTGAAAGCGACAGTTACCAGGCTTTACGACGCCAGAATACGTCTCTAGCCTAGACTTCTAGATGTTGTGCGTTAGGTTACAAAACATTTTTAGATTCATTAATTCTATTTTATAGTTGATCTTGTTTAAAAATTTGCCTTTCAGGTTCACCGTGTGATGTGTATATACAATTCCTAAAATGCAGTCTAAGACGATAAACAATTGTTTAATCTTCTTTTGCAATGAAAATCCTAGCTACTAAGGAAACAGAACTAAGGGTCTTTCAACAAACAGCACAGAGCACACAGTAAATGCACTGTTATAAATCAAACCAAGCACTCTAAATGAAAATTCACATGCATGTATTTGTTTTTAGCCTTCTTAATGTGTGAATGATAAGAAGAAAGCTAAGTGCAAATCTGAGCTATCTTTTCAAAGCGACAATACTAACAAATTTCTTTTCAAAATGAAGTGAAGATAAGGATGACACTTTGCATTTCGAAATGAAAGCTGTTTTCGACACTTTAAAAACTACTAATTCAAATCACATACAAGAGTAACAATATAATCAACTATCAAGAACAATGGGATTCTCTTCTACAACTGAAAATGACACTTGCGACACTTTCATATCAAGAAATGATAGTCTGATTATGCTACTTCTTTGTAAAAGAGAACTGAAAATGGCACACAATACATAAAAACGCTTACAGTTCTTTGCACATTGGAGGTGGAATGATGGAAGAGAAGGGGGTTTCCATAGAGATATACTGACCACAGACAACAAAACTCTTGAATAGACCTGAAAAGAGTGAAAACAAACCAATGTTTCAAGGTAAAATTAACCTTCCCTGACCATTGCACCTGTCACACAGGGAATCTAGTATGCATCTCTCCTACTGCACAAGGGAGGTGCGATGCATATAGACTACCTTGAAGAGAGGGTGCAATGGTACCAGTGTGAGACTTTTATCTAGTCTTTGCTCACAATTTGCAGTTCAGTTCAGGGGTTTAGAGTAAGTGATATTCAGTAAATATAAATCACAGGGGTTGATCTAAGGAGGTTACTAGAGCCACCATTTAGGGAAATTAGAGTGTTTGCAGATCGATTGTTCAATTTATAGAAAAAACCGGAAGATAGACTAAAGCAACGTTGATCTACTTTGCACTTGCATATGAAATGCACTTCGAAGGCTAGCTGGATTGACTTCAGGCTCCGTTTGTAAGTTTATAAAAAAAACAAAAATAGACTAGCAAACAATCTATTCGCTCCCCAGTGGAGTAACCATTTTGTTATCGAGAATAGTGTCCACTCAGAGCTGCTATTCCCGCTAAGACTGGTAGCTATCTTAGAAACAAACAAGTTAAAACTACTTTCGCTTTCCTTTCTGAAAAATAGATAAGAGCGAAACAAAGGACACCAACCTTAGTCTTGTGCTTGGTTCCTTGCCTGGTTCCTCTCCTTCCTGATAGGTCTTTGCCACTTCTTCTTTGTCTTCCCAGCTTCAAAGAGCACCTATGGAATCAAAGCAGCATAATACTATTGAAGAACAGAGATCTATAGTCATAAACAACACAGGACCAGATATGTATTGACCACAAAAATGCATATATAATCAGACATACAAGAATGTGGAGGAAAAATTGAAAAGCTTTATTAATATCAAGAATAGCAAGAGGATTAAAACCAATTGTTCTAACCTAGCATCATCCTCCAGCAAGAAAGCCCTTCTTCACCTCAAGCAAAGCTTAGATCACCCAACACTATGATGTTACACCAGAAAAACAATAGCACTTCTCTACAAGATAAAAGATTCGAGCCCCTGGATCTCTGTGATGAGGGATCCATATATAGATGATTGTAAGGGGGTGAGTCAGCTTCTGGGATTTTGATTAGTGTCCTCTCTCTGATAGTTCTTGATTCCACTTGGAGGTTGATGATCTCTTACTCATTCCTGGGTGAAATCAGAGAGGCAAGTGTTAGAGGGGAAGTTTTTGGAAGATTCTATGATCCTCCACCTTTCCAACTACCTTTTCCATTTGTCCATTCTCACCCATCGCACCCTACAGAGGGGCCATCCAGTATGCATCGCACCTTTTACACTGGGAAGGTAGTATGCATCACACCCTCTGCACTGGGCATTCTGTATGGTCCAGTTTTGACCAGTTCTGAGCAGTTTTCTGTGGAGAACTTCTGGGAGATGATGTAATCAGTTGACCTTGTTCCTTTAGGCAGTGAAGCAACACTTTTAGGGACTTAGGAGCCCTCAGTTTATGGACATTTATGATTGGGGTTGAAGTGCCCAAAAAATGTCTATAACAAACAGTTGCTCCCTAAAGCATGAGGTCGTTAATCTTTTTTGATGTCGGGTGAATGCTTTACTATGAGGATCTGAAGTTTTTCCAAGCTGGGAGGTGACCTGTAATAAGATACAATACAATACATTATTCTGACAACATTTTTTCATGATCTAGCTGAGGCGGGCATTCCCATGCTCAGCTTTATAAACTCATTTTCATGTACATAGGACAGACGATCGTTTATGTGAGAGACTGATGATATGGACACATCATCCTTTGATTTGGA